>JAPUBX010000041.1:0-62995 GCA_028672205.1 Proteocephalus fallax
ATGAGGAGACGCATGGAAATGAAAGGAATAGATATAATGATGCAAACAGTTATATATGGTTGGAGAGGTAATATAGACTTAGGGTAAAAATTGGATGGGTCTTCATAACGGGAAAACTACGACGCTGGCTTGGAAAGGGAGGAAGTTGCTCGAGTCTCGGCGACTGTGGATAAAGGCGGCTGTGTCCTTGTGAAATCCAGTGAGGCATACTGCATTGGAGGGGAGAGTGTTTGGTCTCACTCTAGATGAACCAGATTGCAGTCTTCGCCGTCATAGAAAACGGCCACCCCGTCTAAAGGTAGATGACACAAGATGGCGTCCTATTGGCGCGCAGTTGGCATTGTGTGTCCTTCATATCCCGCGCTGTGTTGTGGTAAAACACCGGGGCGTTACATAGCAGCTAATCCGACTTTCTAACACCTTAATGTCTGACCTTGAAGCAATTGTGAATTTTAATTCTTTAATTGAACAAAATTCTAGGCATCGTAGTGCCCTATTGATGTCGAAATTTGGTTAAAATAGATGGAAATTTAATTTATCTATCGAAATAAATGTCAGGATGTGTTTAACTTGTAAGAAAATCTTTTGTTTTATGTTTGAAATGCAATTATTATTTAAAAATACCAGGAAACTAGACACAACGCAATTTGAAAAACAGTGCGAAAAACTATTAATTTGAGAGTGTATTGGGGAATCTATTCAAATCCAAATGCATACAGATTCTAAACGCCACAGTTAAAGTAAAAAAAGTGTTTTGTAAGAAATGATTGAGGGATTCACTGCAGTGGAGATGCTGGGATTGTAAATCCTTCTCTCGACGGGTAGGGCCTTTACTTAGACAGACCGACTATTTTACTAGTGAAACGCTTTGTTTCTGTTGGTATTTATATCTAGAACACCTATACCGTCGACGGCGAATTGATTTTGCCCGAGCTCTTAGTAAATGAAGTGTTCCTTAATTTGACTACCTGGAGAAGCCAGTGGAGTTACGCTCGCGTTACGAGCCAATGTAAATAGGATGGCCGAATAAGAGGAAAATCGGCCAATGAATGGGGGCCAGCGTGTGCGTTAGAGAGACGCGGACGCGTTGGACAGACTAAACCCGCGCGAACCTTGGACGTTCTGTGGATCTTCGGTGTTCTGGGCGTCTGTGGGAATGGCGCACGCGATGTGCAGGAGAGATGATGAAACGGTGCATAACGTGGTTAAGAGAGATTTTGGTTGGTGCATTATGGGGCAATCGGTGGTACAAGAATCGAAAGACCACACGACGCCACTGGGTATTGATGTAATAAACATTGAATTTGGCGGATTTGCACGTCTTCAAGGGTGGGGGCGGATGTAAGATGAGTGGGATGAAGAAAATGTGGGTGTGTGGTGGGCCATTCTTTCATTGGGTGGGCTTGTCCCATGACGCATTCAAAACAAAATCAGCACAAAAACCCTGAATGTAACGGAATCTCTCAGAGAGAATTAGATGGGACGACATTCGTGGTCCTGTGGACCGGCACCGGAAAATGAAATAAGCAACAAATAGCCCATTCAAGGCGCAACCTAAAGTAAAGGCCGTACAAAAAACACTTCAACTTCCTAAAATAGTAATCTGGCTGCGTATGTTATATTAATAACTTCTTGCAATGCGCGATATTACAACTTAGGCTGTCAAATTGCCAGGCTCATATGTTTCGATAAGACGAAAGGTTTTATTAAATGATGGTCTTGTTTGAGGCCTTTCGGCGCACATTATCCATACGCTACTCCAATGCTGTCATATTGCCGGATGCAAACAAACGTTGCTTCTCACTTTCGAAGCTTCTCAGTATATACCGGACATCGCACATTTAGTTTCCTCAAACACTTAATTTTGTCGCGTCACATATTTGTCTTATTGTTCGTCATGGTATCAATCTTGCGAACGAATTGCTTAACATGATCACGAACACTATCAGCATTAAACAGATTTGCTATCTTTAATTTTTCTTCACTTAATATTCCTCAGACCTTGAGGTCGTAAATGATGTTGGTGGGGTTCCCGGGAAACCTATTTATTCGAACGCGAAACACTGTTTGCGCTGTTTAGTTGACAAAATATCAGACAACTTTGAGAGAATCGTTGCAAATTTAAACTAACCAAGAACGGCAGTTTGATGGAGCAGGAACCTTTATCCAAAATGACCTAATAATTACGGCTTCTCGCAGCAGTAGAAGCGGGCTAGCAGAATTTCGAACGTTTTGAAAATACGGGACTTCCAAATGGCCCTGAAATATCCATTCTGTCCGGCTTTCCCCCACTGGGTGAACTAATAGCTGACCAGCTGACCTTAAGTGTGATTTCAAGCTGGCTGCATGTCCAACTGTTGGTCCACGAATTCACACGGCGTTTCCTCCCCAGCTAGCACAGAATAGGCAAGGCCATCGCGGTTCCCACAGGAACCCGAACCCAATTTCCTCTCGCCTTTTCGTAATCCATCACTAATATCCCCGAAGTTGCGGCCACACCGCCAACTCACCTAGGTCTTATCACTTCCGACGGACACCATCCACAATCTAGAAGCCCCCATGGCCTGACCAGTGGACACCCCCCCCCTAAACAAGCCTCGGCTGCATCTACTCTGCCAAGTTCGACAAGAATGTCAGAATGTGCGACCACACTCGAGGAAGTACAAACAAACCGTTGTCAACTTTAGCCCAACCCTGAACCCATTTTTAGGCAACTACCTTCACAAGCAGACTTGTCGGTAAGACGTTAGGTCTCTTAGAGGACACTGATGCCGACGCAGACATTTACAGGAGAGAGAGGCCTCCGTCGGACACGCCTTAACCCGTTCCAATTGCAGCCCAAAGAAGTCGTCGTCGCCAATGATTTCCTCCTCACCTCTAAGTCGTTAAAAATCAACAACCACAAAGACGCTCGACCGTATGGGTCTCAACACTCGAGACCCTCCAGCCAAATAAACACCTCTTCTTCCCAAAGAGTGATCGCCACGTGATTAATAAAGCGTTGGTTCCATTAAATTATATTTTTGTTTGGGCAGACAAGGCCATCGGACGAACCAACGTCGTACAACACTAGGTAGCAACCGGTTAACCAGTTTATCAGAAGGTTCCTCTGCGAAGAATTTTCCTTTACCTCCGCGACGAACTCAACGCAATAGTTGAAACAAATTCTCCAGCAAAGCATCCTTCGGTCTTCAAACACTCCACGTGCCGTCCCAGTTTCCCTTAGTCAATAATAATGACAGTACCCGCAGACTATGCATCGATTTTCTGTCGACGACGGGCTCCGTTGCAAGCAATTCGGGCGTCGGATCACTGTGCATGAGCACCTACAATCCACGATCAGCAGAAATCAATCCGATAAGCCTGTATCATTTCTCACCCAACGAGGAAGCAGATTTTGGCAACTTTTGCTACGCGCATGCACACACAAATAACGACTCTCTTCTCACACCTCGATTGTCAGAAAGCATCTCGTTGATGGAAACTAGCATAAGACCAAATAAGGCGGTTAGCCAATCAAAAATAGATGCTGCTGAATATAAGCTTATTCTACGCGAACCCGTTTTAAAGACACATGATCATGGCGTGTGATGGTACGTTGCGATTCTTTTTTTATAGATTGACGATGGTATTTGATGTTATACCAAAATTCACATGAAATTAATTTGGTGACACGAGGTCATTTAATGCAAAAAGAATGCGCCTGATTTCGAAATAATTATATTGTTTAAGGACGCATCCGCAATTTAAAAAGCTGACATGCTCCATATTATTCATTGTAGCACAACATCAGTGGCAGCTTGTGGAGGAGGTGCATGGACAGCATCTCTGGCTTGTTAAAAATCGCTACACTATAACGGAATTGCTCAACGATCGAGGGACAGTATGGTAAGTTGTCTTAAACCCCCAAAAACCCACCAACACACCACACCCACATAATCACACCTTTTTCGAAAAAAACATAATTCACCTAGCTCACGCCAGATTGTGCCACTCTAGACGTGGTTTACACAAATTGCACCCGTAGACAGGTGATTCTTAAGCGTGTTCTTTTTAAATGTACCCACCATAGAGTCCTGTGTTTTTTGCTGCCTTTCAGTCGTGCAAGGGACAGTTGTCGACGCAAAATGGTTTCAATTAAAAAGGTTCTAGTAACTGACGACGACCCCCAAACCTTCTTCCAGGCCTACCAGCAGATGGCAACGCTGATGTGTTTAAAGCACGCAAACGTAAGATATCTTCATCCTAATTTGGTAGATGACGAACCTTTCCTGAAGAACGCGCATTTCTTTGCTTAATGCATGTGAAGACTTGGTGCTGAATTACTTTAGTCCACCTAAGCCTCCATTGAACTGATTAAGTGGACAACGCATGGAAAGAACATAAATACGATTTGAAATGAAGGATTGGCGATTTTATTTTAAGATATTTCGCGTCTATCATTCGCGCCTTTTTATTTCCCGCAGATAATCAGGTGTCTGGATATATACGCGGATTCAATTGAGTCTACAAGTCAAGTGTAAAGTTCAATTTCCTCTATGACCATATAAAGCCGGATTAATGTTTATTTGAGACAAGCGTCGATGAAGGAGTAGTTTTATTTTATTTTGTTTTGTTTTAGTTATTTTGTGATGGAGACGGTCGAAACAGACCTTCTCGACGTAATTCGTAATGCAGATTTGAGTCCCTCGCATGTTGCATTTCTATCCTATCAAATTTTGCGAGGCTTAAAAGTAAGTTGTCTCTTTGAAGCGGAAGTGCTTAAACGGCATGTTTGTTATCTACAAACATCTACAAACAATCACGTTTAAGTTATTATGAACAGCATGTCTCTGGGAACTGCTTCTAACAGCATGTGGGAATGAGGCGGGAATTGTTACGGGCTTGTAATGAAACCAATTTCCCATAAATCATGTGGTTTCATGTATGACTGCATATTATTCAGCGACAGTCCTCTGGAAGAGGTGACAAATGAGCGATTAAATTACGCATGCCGTTGACGCATCGCACTCGAAGCATGTTTTGCGTCATCGAAGCAGTGTTTTTAAGGTGTTAGTCGTGAGAGGAGGTTTTCCAAATTTTTTGCCAAATCGTTTGCTCACGAAATGTAAATGTCCGAGGTATTGACGACGCATTGACATTCTTTTCTATGAGCCCAGAAGCGACACAGAGAAGGAAAAGGCATCTGAACCTGAAACGTCTGTTTTGCTTGTTTAGTTTCTCCACAGCGCTGGCATCACGCATGGCGATCTTACTCCGCGTCACATCGGCGTAACGGCACAGTCAATCGTGAAGTTGCTCGGCTTCGATAACGCCAACGCGGGTGTGGCCACGACGCCAGATCAGCAAACCCAATCAGCCATTTACGGCCCCCCAGAGTTCTCTGTACAGGATTGGAAATGCCGGAAATCGGAGAAAGGTGTTGCCTCTCGTTTTAAATCGATATACACACTGGAGCCGCAGTGAATTGTGAAATGCACGTTTTTGGTTGTAGCCGATATCTGGGCGACTGGTTGCATCATCTACGAAATGAGCCAGAAGGAGCCGCTCTTCAACATTCCCATGGAACTCTTCGGCAGAGTGCATGAAATGGTGTTTCCCGACATTCAATCTCTGTTAGGGACGCTGAATGTAAGTTGTTCCTGTTTCCTGTTTGTTGAATTGTTGTATTTCTGGGTGGACGTCGATCGTGGGTAAATGGCGTATTATACAACTTTCAGAATAGGTCAGATGATCTCTTAAACGAGATTCTGAGTCAGACGTCGAAGATTGAAACCCTCGAGCCTTCGTGTAAGTCGCCAGACCTTGTGTAGCCTATTTCACACGCCTTTCAACTTTAAAACCTTCAACTTTTGGTTTCTCTCTCCCCTCCATCCACTTCTCTTTCTAAAAGTAAACAAAACACTTGAAAAGATGCTGCAATTCCAGCCACATCTGCGAATATCAGCTGAGGACGCCTTGGAAGAGACCTTCGTAAAGGAATTCCACGACGCGACCCATGAACCCAGTTCGCCCGAGCTCACCAGTTCTGTCGGGGACATCTACGACCCCAGAATAATAAAACGTTGGTTGATTCATTACAAATTGCATACAGAAAATATTAATATCTGTTAATGTATGAATGGGTGATTCTTGTTGCAGTTGTTCTATCCAAATTACTCTGTGAACTAGGAGGAGAATTGAAGAGAATGTAAGAGATTGCAACAGAAGAATGGAGGCAATGGGAATCCTTAATGCATGTATTGAAGCCCATTGTGTCCATAAACTATTTTTGATATTTTTCGGTTTGTCTCTTCTTAATTCGGCAGCGTTTGATGGAACGTAAGCAATGAAAGTTGTAGGAAAGGGGTAGGCGAGGGAAGTTAGAAAGAGACGAAGGGGAGAAGGGAATTCATTATTCGCAGCGTTTTAAAAATATGTTTCAGAAGTCTATGGCGAAGTAATTTTAGAACTAGACGATACGTGAGCTATGAAGAAATGACGCAATGGTGCTTTAGAGTCTGTGCCAACCAAAACACAGAATATCACAGTATTAAAAATTATGTTAAATATCTTGCATAGCAGCATATCCGAATTTCTTTCACCTTAATGTCTGACCTTGAAGCAATTGTGAATTTAAATTCTTTAATTAAACAAAATTCTAGGCATCGTATTAAACTATTCATGTCGAAGTTTGGTTAAAATAAATGGAAATTTGATGTATCTATCGAAATAAATGTCAAGATGTGTTTAACTTGTAAGAAAATCTTTTGTTTTATGTTTGAAATGCAATTATTACTTCAAAATACCAGGAAACTAAACCAACGCAATTTGAAAAAGTGGGGAAATCTATTAATTTGAGAGTATATTGGGGAATCTATCAAAATCGAAATGCATACAGATTCTAAACGCCACAGTTAAAGTAAAAAAGTGTTCAGTAAGAAATGATTGAGGGATCGACGTTCCTCGTTCCGATCGGTGCACGGGTTAAGGCTTTTTCAGTAGTTTTTCCGCTCAGAAGTTCCTCCCTAAAGCGTACATTTTTGAAAAGATAAATAACCGAAGATTACTGTGTACTATCAAAACATAAGTAGCATTTTACACGAATTTTCAAATGTTCACGACATAGCGCACAACTGTCGAAAATTGAACTTTTGCTACAGGCACATGAGTTTGCCATCATTTTACCGAAATAAACTTTCGGTTTGAACTAACTTTCACAGAACATGTTGTTATGCGAAAAAATTCCTGCTTTGTACAATGTTTAACGGAATAACCTACGTGGCGTCTACTGCTGGCACTTCGCTCAACTTTATAGCGACCGTCGATGCACTTGCGGGAACATACTATAAAAAAAATGTGAAGCATAGGATTAAATTCGTTGTCAGGCAGGACGATGAAGACGTCCAAGGTGCTCTACTTTCCATTCTCCAACCCAGTATTTTAAATGCCATAGCATGCTTATGTATTAAGGCACATACATTTGTTTAGACTACCCATAGGACGATCGATTACGAAATCACAAACCTTTATGTTTTGTCTTTCACGAACACCCGTCTGGTAGGCGTCATAGAGGAATTTGAATCCCGCTCCGAGAAACAAGAACGATCCTCCGATTAACAGAGGGCCGATAGATTCTCCTTTGTCCACAGACAATATTATATTCATGTAGACGAAACGCAGGCACGTCACGAGGAGACCGAGAAAGAGGGTGAAGAGGAACATGGTGAAGAAGAAGATGGACCAGAAGTACGGTTTGGTTGCCTTCTTGAAGTCTACTGCATTTATAAGTAGCTGAACCTTGCGGTCGTGGTGCTCCGCCTGGATCGTAGATCGCCCACTCTTCACGGTAACCAGGGATGCCTTGAGAGATAGGTTGATAATAATAATCTTAATTATCGTTATTGAAGCCAAGAAAACCCTGAGAGGAAAACCTTACAAAGCTACTGTCTTTAGCAAGATGCCGAGAGGAAGAGATTCGGTTTCCAACTGTAAAGACCGATTGACGGCAGGAAAATACTTTGGAAGCCAGCTTATAAACCGCCGTCAACTCCATGTTTAAAACCGAGCTGAAGACCAAAATCCCACAAGCAACTGATCCGCTAGATAGAAGAGTGTGCTGGACATGGCAACGGTGTCTGAAGTGCATCAATATTGCTTATACGCCAAATGGAACTGGTCATGATCCGTTTTAATGCCGGTTTGTATGTCTCAATGATTACCTTAGATGCTCCCAAACTACGCGATCGATTTAGATTACTTTTTGCATACAGCGAAGGTCTGCCAAGGAGAGATCTTCCGGCCATGGTTGACGCTGGGATATAGCTCATCATACTTCCTCCCCCTTGGGCAACGGACGCAGCGGTTCCTGGCGGGCGAAAAAAGCTTCGCTGATCGAAAGAGACGACTGATCCCCCAGGGCGCGGAACACCAATTCCATCTTCTGCAGGACCACCTACTAAAGAAGCCCCGTAAAGTGATGGTGGACCAGCATCGGTGCCCATCCGTCCAAGGGAAGACAGGCTACCCTGGTACTGCCGATTAAGTTGGGCTTGACGCTGCTGCTGTTGCTGGTATTGCAAACGACGGACATGACTACTCATCTAGAAAACAAAACAAAAAGATGTATTAAAAAATAAATATTTACAACCTAACTAAATTCTTGTGGAAGAAAACTATTTTATTCTATTACAAATAACGTTTTCATTGCACTTCCAAATAAATTCTAATATATTTTGTAGTTTTTGTTTTAGTCTCGATTAAAATGTTGTTTTAACGGGACGGAGGATGTTTGAAACCGGGACTTTTTGATATCCTCGTGATATAACCCTCTTTTTACTTGAGATTATGTCGAAACTGGTAGCTCGCAAGACGAAAACGTCCCTGCCTAACAAGGCCGTCTCAACGAGAATGTCGACAATAGGATGCCGAATGACTCCTTCCTTGCGCGTCAATATGAAGGAAGATGAAGCAAAGTCAATAGCGGCGCAAATCCGCGAACTGACGATTCTAATGGCAGAGCGTCAGAATAGGACGCCGAACAAGGACCAGTCGCCGCTCATCCCTGCCCTTGAACAAGAGCCGATATGTGATATCCCAGTACTTTCCACACAACCGTGCCCTCATAACCCCGTTTGTTTAAAAATCGGAAGATTTTTAATTCACAACGACAGAATCGGGATATCGAACCTAAACAGTTTAAATACTGCAATTTATATACGTAGTTCAGTAAAAACATTCGAATAAATTTTCCACTAGCACCGCATGTAAGAGATTATTTCTCTTGGCCTTAGTACATATAGGATGACCAATCATCAAATATCATTTTTTTAAATGAAGTATTAGATTGATCAAAAAAAGGCATAAAAGACAAAAAATAGTCAAAAGCCATTCAAAAATTAGAATAAAAACAATAAAAAGCATCTTTAAATGGTAAATAATTGATCACATTTATCTAGAAATTCCTTTCCTGTACGAAATTTGAGAATGCGTATCAACAGCGAATGTGTGACCCCATAAAAGTGATATATTTAAACAAATTTATCTTGGTCGTAAAATATCATACGGAAATTAGAAAATATCATTTCATTTTTTGAAAAAAGAGAGTTTTACTCTAGTTATATTTAAATATCGGTTTTGATTCGCCTATTAATGAATCCGTAGAGACATAACCGTCTTAAACAAATTAAAATGGACGTTATTAGAAACTGTGTATTAAATAAGATTTTTTTGGAAAAAAGGGATCACACGAAGACTTCAAATATGCCGTTCTTACCGGCCTTTTTTGACAAACACAGGTAATGCATAAAATGTACACCGTTCTAATTAATGAAATAAATAGGATATTATGTAGCGAATTACATTGGTGATATTGACGGTGAACACAGTTTTTCAATTGTTCGACGCGTCGAACGTGTAGCGTTACATGAATGAACAAAGGTTTAGAGGTAACAATAGCCACCTTTTTGCTGTTCGTGACCAAAGGAAAAGAAATAAAAAAAGTAGCCAAAGTGTTTATATACAAACGGTGCATATGAACATGGAAGGAACACCTCCTTTGAGCATACTGCTTAAGGTATAGTGGGAAGATGGTCATTTATAACGGGAAAAGATTTGCCTCCACGTAAGCGTCGGCTATGGATGACACGAAAATTGCTGTATTGCGTCTTACAAAAGAAAACCGCCTTAATGCAAGTATTAAGGGTTCAACCGAACCCATCTATGATTCTCATGTGTTTTTATTTTGATAAATTAAAGTGCGCACTGAATATACGAGGCGCTTCCAAAACATCGATTTGCAACTTCTCGTGCTTTTTGTTGCGTTACTTGTGCGAGAAAATTGCATTCAATACTGGGCTGTGGTCGGAAAACAAGTAATTTGCCGCCATTCTCAACGAAATGTCAAAAGTGCGGAAGGTAAACCGCTATTAAATCGAAATTAAAGGTTCCGAATCGGCGATCATTTTGAATTGGTAATTTGAAAAGGAAGGTGAGTGGTCGCGTTTTATATGCGCGTTGCCTTTATTGACTACGGCGCCAATTGAGTTATCAGAGGCAGCTACAAAAGGCAATAGCGAGGAAAGCGAATCGAAATGCCTTGGTATTGTGTCTTGCTGCTGACTTCGTTTGAACTTTGAGGACGGGGTTTTCTTGATATTGATAAACATGTGAATGATAAATCTTAAGCAAAGCGCACACGACCTTAGAAAGTGTTACATGAATGAACAATATGTTCAAGGTCGTTACAAGCTATCCATAGACGAACAAGCTGTAATGATGTACAGAAATTCGAAACGGTCATTATATACGTGAATGTATACGAAATCGTATTCAATATCATGGAGTTAATTCATTAACTAATAAAAATAACAATCGTTGTGGCTTTTTTGAGGTCAAGAGGACCAACACATTCAGCATAAAACAAGACAGTATAAGAAGTACTAGATATTAAAACTGTCTTCTAGTTCCTGCTTCAGCTGCTCTGGCGAAACTTAAAATCGAGACAATTCAGGAATGAACTAATTCCGATACGCCGACGTTCTTGTGGGGATTGAACGGTATGGCCTACGCATTGGTCTAAGAGATTTGTGTTTGCATGAAAATGAAAAGAGGGGATTGGAAGGGTCACTTAAAATACGAGTAGCGATTAGTGAAAAATTACTGAAGTGGCATTGCTCTTGGATGAAGAGCAGAGTCAAGCCACTAGAAAGAGCGATGATAATGAATAGGTGCAGAATACGTACCGTTATTTTGAAAATGTTTTCTTATGGCCCATCGATTAGATGCTAACTGAAAACTGGCACTTTATAAACTTTTTTTCTTGAAAATGTAGGATATCCAAAAACAAATTTAACTAGCACCAGAAACACCACTTTATTTGAACGCGCCCATGGGATTTTCATGCCCAAAAGTGTTATCGCTCTTTTAATTTAGCTAATTACTGAACCAGTGACGAAAAAGCTCTATTTCCTCTTATAATGCTTAGCTCATTGATTGTAAAATATGTGTGGGAGAATGCAAAAAAGGAACCAGATACGGCGGCAGAGAGGACCACATCCTCGTTCACGTAATTAATCTGAAAGTCTCACTGACAGTGATAAGTCATCGGGTCGGTTTCGCAGTTGTTTTTTTTAGAAGAATACTGCATTCCAGAGGTAACGCATATGGAATCAACTTTTAATTCGTCAATATTCTTTAGGATTAAATTATGATATTTGCTATTCTGGTAGCAAGTCATTTGCCTTAAGTCATTTGTTTTAAGTTTTTCAGTCATTTTATAAGTATGATTGGTTTATTTTAATTTGTACATATGTATCCGGATTCATCAAATCGATTGCTTGAATCGAATGTAAAGGCATGGTTTTCTTGGTTTAAAGGCGGAACGTTCCTGTATACCATATATATAATTGTATAAAATTTTAATATTAAGGATAAAATTAAGTTCTGAATAAAGTTCACGAAGTGCTTAACTTTCAACATCAAAACATGTTATTAATCAGCACGTAGATAAGAAAACGTTACTTAAACTCAGCGGGATACAGTTCGCTACTTAGAACTTATCTATTTTTTTGGACACCTGTTGTCAACCGCCCTCAAAGTTCATCAAGATTGGTGCGCAAAATTTGTCGTCTTCAGGTTATCTGTGTTCTTCAAAACGAACAGCTGGTGTAGCTTAGTGGGCCTGATGTCCAAACCCTGAAGTAGGCGACAGACACATTAATAATGGAAACTTGCTCTTTGTGTTGCGTTCTTAGAACGTCAAATCGCAGATTAATATCTATGGCGAATTATTTATAATTATTTAAATATTCTCTGTCCTATAATGATACATTTTCCAAAGCAAGATATCTCCCTAGAGATGGTTCAACATCTGCCTGTGAACTTCAATTTCAGAAATTCGACAACTTTGGAACTCTTTGTATCTATATAAAGCATCTGTTTTTTCGGTCAGCTTCTGTGAAGTCACCAAAATCATTTCAATTATTAGCACGAACAGAAGCATCACGAGATCTACTTTTTATTGCGTATGACCTAAGACCGTCTTTCGACAGTCAGTTCTTTGTACGCTGCCGCTATTATTTCCTATATTATTTTGGATACGTTCAAGTGATTATGAAGCAAGTATGCGAACCTACCCCATGTTAGTACCTTTGATGTCTCACCTTTTATTCGCTCTTCTCCTCAGTCCATAGTCCTCTTTAGTGATACATTTGCTTATTATGATTTATTGAACCGCTGAATAATTACACTCCGTCCGAGAAAGACATACGCCTTAACAAGCTGGGAATAAAAAGTAAGTGAGTTATTTATGCCTGTAGATGTCGCACCGACATGAGACAAGAGCACGTATTGGTTCTGCAGGGCTCGCGATCGGAAGGAAGGTTTGAGCAAATGTCGGTCCAGAGCTGTGTTCAGCGACGCACTACCAAAACGGGCTGCAGGCCAAGGATCCCAGCATTCGCTTTGACAGTACCAATCAGTGCTTCTCAGGAAGCACCAATCTGTGGCTATGAATCTGGCCGCCGTGGAACCCGGCGGACCCACTATTGCTGGCGGCGTTGTAGGAGGGTTGAAGGCCTCTCCGCATCGTATTTCGTCGAGCTTCGCCGCAGACACCAGTAATCGTTTACCCCCACTTTCTCTGTGTCTACGACGCACAGTGGAAAGGTTTCGCTAGCGTAGGCTGGGCTAGTTACGGCTCCGAAGGCTAATCTTGGTTCGGCCCTACATGGTAGTTCGTTTTCCGGGCGCTATCAGCACGCGGAAACGGCAGGCTGGCGGTTTACCCTGAAAGTATGGAATAGGCAGGAGGCACCAACATTACAAAGCCATCTGCACGAAATACTTAAGCGGCATTCTTAATGTCCGTCCTCACACCACCAGTTATGGGCGCATCGGATTAGTGGCGCGGCATCATGCCATTCGTGTTTGTCTTCCCCCCACTTGGGATGGCGAGTGTTGGTTAATAAAAAGGTGATTTCAAAATCTTACATCAACAAAAACAACTGTCTTAATGAACACCCGAGTATGTAATAAGATTATCTATCCATTGACGATATCGAGGTAATTATCGAAGATAAATTTAAGCGCTTGATTCTGGAATTGGACGATGGAGTTTCTTGTATTTTACCGTTTTGACGGACAAACAAATGGTACCAAGCCTGTCACAATAGTTCGAATTTGACTGGCTACCAATTTGGTTAAAGCGGCGTTTCGACAATTTTGAGCATGGTCATGCTATAGTTCCCCACTACAGTTATTCGAGTTTTTATGGAATTTAGGTGGGTATCACAATAGGAGTTAAACCGGCCTATGTAATCCGAGGTTCTCCGGGTTCTCAGGAAATCGATTTTTCAAAGTTGAAAGTAAAACTATTGAAGTCAACAATGGTAGTTCCTTTGCTCGAGCTGTTTATGTTTACATTAGTTGAACATATGTGAACATATTGGAGTGAAACATCAAACGTCTATTTCATACAGATGACCACAACGTTAATTGATTCTTGGCACTTTCCGTGACAATTCAACTACAAACTCGCGTAAGTCACAACACTTTGTAAATACGCAACTGATTCTGGGCATCTGTGTTAAAAACTATTTTCTGCTTCAAGAGTTCTGCAACACCTCGATTACCTCAGCACCCCAAGCGTACAATATATACAATAATGTATAAATATATATTTACAATATTTTGTTAAAGAAATCCCATCGCTTTCATCAAATCAGCCATGTTAATGAATCGTTTTTCGAAATATAGCACTTATTTAACCGTTGGGAAACTGAATTCTCTCCAAAAGAGGGGATGTTAAGGGAGATGTAACGAAACAAAAATTGTGTTGCCAGGAGGGATGTTTCTTACTTCGAATAAAACAATATTCAATTCACCTGCGAGAACAATGAAGCCTTTATCCATTTCACTAAATGATAAAATCCGCCAAATAGTACTACCCGAAATGGTGGAAAAACCTGTTCGATAGGTTTCATCATCACGCAAGGCAAAACCGTCAATCACCGCACAATAGAAGGTCTTATAAACAGGTCACCGTTTATTCTTGCACGGGATCATATCAGTAGAGAACGGTTCGTTTCCTCGTATTAACGACAAAAAAAACGAAATTTTGCAAAAATGAGGAGAAAAACATTATGTTAAACGTCAATGCCTTTTTTGTGATAATTAAAAAGGTTAAAAGCTCTAAACGTGATTGTTTACCAACGAGTCTTTGTTCATTTGTCCTGGTAAAATTCCCACTAATTATTTTTAATCATTGAAGGAAATAAAAAAAATTACCGTCGCAAATTATCGCATAAAATCACTTTAGGGCGATGACTTAAGTGTTTTGTTTCAATTAAATTATAATTTTTAAATCCGATAATATCAACAGAATTTTCATTTTGTGGACGTCACCAAAACAAAGTATCCAATTAGGGTATAGTTTGATAGATTACTAGTATTTTATGTAACAAAGGCCATCGATAATGGTATACATAATTATTAATAATATCATTGATAGCGAATTTGTGAAGATTGACGCCACTGGATCTGGAGAATAACCTAGCTCGCTCATCGCAATGTAATATCATCGTTGTCATTAATTGATTAAAACCCCTTTATCGATCTTCTCCTTCTTTTATGACGCCCAACTTTAAATTTTGTTTAGCTATACTCCAGAGGATGGTTTTATGCTTCTGATGGGTAAAATGACGTGTCTGGCAAAGTATATTTTTCATGGGCGTTCCCCAAATCAATGTTTAATGGAGCCAACATCGGGAATAACATCCAGTAGAAATGATTCACTGCTTTCCAATGTTGCCCTCGTATTTTGTATAGAAGATTTTATTCCCGTTTCAAAGTTCGTGATTCCTATGGTTCAATGGCGAGGGCCCTAACTAGCAGTAGCGCGATAGGAGAAAGCTTAAGGCTTTAATAAAATCAACGGGTTCAAAGTTCAAAAAATAGTTGGAAACAAATCAGGGCCGTCGACGGCGATTATGCGCACTGGTGAGGAAATTAAATTACAAAATTATGGTGGAAAATCTCAGATTACCGCTAGAAACGCGACGTAAGACGCAGACGAATGCTTACCAAACGTCATATCGTCGGTCGAAGCGCAGTTTTCCACTAACATATGCCGTTTGGTTGTGGAGAAAGAACGCCTTCCCCCGTTTCCTGATATCAATGTGACATGTTTGACAGCGTATATCTGAGGCTGTGCTATTTTTAAATTGCGGAAATAGCGCTCAGAGATCAATCAAATTCATTTTCTTTGAAAAAAAGCGCGAATTATTTTTTACTATACTAGGGATCTGACAATGCCGTGGGCATTGCAAGAGACAGGTAAGAATACAAAGTTCTATTTGGTAGACAATCAAAGAAAATGGAATATTCCAAAAAATCCTCGATGTTGCGCATGAAAACCAACCGAATTAATTGCCGACTTTAACTTTTTGGGAAAAGTGCAATGGTTTCAATCATATCAAGAATCTGAAAAAATATAATTTTACCACCTCCCACGAGCAAACGTTGGGAGTCTGCAACGCCCGTAGAGAATTCATGTCGATTTGTCCAAAGTGCAACGCAACAGACAACGGAAGCTGAATGCTCAACATACATTGTGATTATGCGCTCGACAAACAGACAGTATTGCTGAGACATGTCCAGTGCATTGTTTTGAAAAAACGCAAAGTTTGTATCACACCGGGGATCTAACAATGCCGAGTTCATCGCATAAGATTAATGTACCCCCCACGAGCATAAGCAACGTTCGTTATCTGCAACGCTCTCAGAGCATTAATGCAAATTGACACAGTAACCAAAATTGGAACATTCAACATTACACACCTCATACATTTAAAGCACGAAACCAGACTGCCTAATTACAGTGCATTTCTTAAATGTAATTATTAGGGTGGAACATTGAAACAGGTTATAGGTAAACGAGACATTTTTTTCTATTCTTCATTGAGGTAATTTCCATAATCAATAACCTTATTTTGTCAACGACCAGGCACGTCGTATATCACCGGGTTAAAAGGTGCCATAATGTTTAAAAATGCATAAATATACAATTTCGGTGTATATAGAGCATAGATTCCACGACAATAGAAATCGACTATTGTTTTTTCACCCGAATTTTGGGAAGAAACGTTTTGATGTAGTGTTGGTCATTTGAAAATGCGATGAAAGTGATTCCTTAGTCAATTTTTCTTATATCACAGTCAATACGTTTAATGTAAAAACGTAAATCTAGAAATAATAAACAATCGACGTTGCAATGCGCTAATTCGTGGAGTACACGATTTTCTAGTTTTTAACATTACACATTGGCCGGACAGCCATATTACTACATCCACGAATATTTATCCGTCGATTTGATCATACAGTTCGCCGGCCTCCGTCAATGCTGGTTGACGATATTTGAATTGACGGATCCGTTTAGCTGAAAACAGTACCATTAGCCTATCTATCTTTGAATTTTGAAGCTGCGCAAACAGTCGTAAACAAGGAGAACGTAGGATATCTTTGAATGGGCTTAAATTAATGTTTCGCGCGTTTTTTTAAACTGAACCGATAACTGGACACACGGTTAACACAGCCTTAACGAAAATGCACGGTTCATGGGTTCGAACGGCATGGATACGAGACCAGTTCTTAATAAAGACTTCATAGTGATGAAATTAGGTTATTTACAGGTCTTGAATGGAATTAATATCTCTTATAGCCCGCGTGGTTTCAGAATTAAAAAGAAAGAAAAAGTAAACCCTCAAAATAAATAATGTTTGTTAAACGCGCAATGACGGCCCTGTAAAGAACCTATCCATAACGCTCGCAACATTGTTTTATCACCCGCAACTACTAGCCATCACCGCAAACCGGAAGACATTGAAGAGTGATAAGACACCTAAGGTCTTCTAGAGAGTTGAAATGAACAGTCCCGTTTATAAACCGACTTGATTTGGTTTTTAAACAAGGGTTAGGAACAGTAAGGCCAGTCGGTCAATCAGACCATCTGAGGAATCAGTCAATCCATCAATTAGATTGGGGAACCACAGAATGTTGACAGACAGCTTGGAGGGGGGTCTGCGACGCTGTGACCTTCTACTCCTGCGTGGTTGTCTGCACGTTGTCGGGGAATTAATGAGGGAAATTAATTCAAGAACAAAGTTATCTTGGGGAACGAAAACAGGTCCCCACCACTATCCTATCAATAAATTGGACTCATTAAGACCTTGTTAATATGCGGGACGTTGGTTTCAATCAGGTCTCGCCACTGGTATAACAGAGATGCCGACACTGTCATGGCTTTATTGAGGTCACGAATACCAGATGTTTGATAATTAACATGTGCAAACACTATAATGGATACTGAAATCTGCGAGTTTGCATAGAAGAAGAGACCCCTATTTGGAAATCGCTTTATTAATTCTGCTGTCTTTTTCTATTTTCAATATTCCTGTAAATTTTAAGGACATTTGATTGTCGAACGACAACGATGACGAAAATCCAGAATTAGTTAACACGAACCGAAATAAGAAGGATTTAAATTTGCCAAGAAGACAAGTCAACTCCTCGAAATGCCGATGCAATTTGATGGTGTTAATGTAAAGACCATATCAATAATGCGCACATCGTTCGTAGAAATCGCCAATGTTTTCACTTACGGGCCTTTATCCCGGTAATAGATTAGATCTTGAGTGATCTCGGACACCAGAGCCCTGGAAACCCACACAGAAACGCGGCTTCTCGGTGAGGCGCTAAATGGTACAGCACGCAACTACGCGCGTTGATGGCTTTGATCCACTAATATCCAATATTATTCACTTCTGACCTTTGTCTTTTGAAATCGCGCACTTCCGATTTGGGAACCCCAGCATCGCAGCATGGAAAGGTCAGCGGGAGTTCCGGCAATAATGTGGCGCCATTTGTTTGTCTTAACAAAGCACACGTCATCAGGACTGTTCCAGTTACTGACTGCGTTCCAGTCCGCCAACCTATAATCTGAATAAAGAATACCCCCTGGAAGTTCCGAAGTCAGGCGTCTCCTTAATGAATCGAAAATCATTTATTCTCTTTTTCCGTTAACGTCACAGAGAGATTGGGAGATTATTTTTATCTAGCGTATCTGGCTGGTAATCAAATGGTGGCGACAAGAAACTCACAATCAATTGACTGCACTCAGACTAAACACACAAACCTTCATTAATGTGAAGTCGATTATTCAGCAAGTCTGTTCAAAACAGGTCTAGCACATGTCTTGCTCGAGCAGGCATTTGCAACCTAAATTTATTCCGAGACGTGAAGTAATAAATTACCTAATTTCTGTGTTCTTATAATACAGCTTCTGCAGCGTCCGGATTTTCCATTTGCACAACACGAGAACACGAGACAGCACACAGTCAAAGAGGGGCGTGTTATCGCCTTTGGTATTGGGGAGATCAAATTAATTGACTTCCGGATCTAGTAAATAAGAAGTGAAGCATTACTTTTCAAAATTTGAATCGCATGTTCTGTTCACTGTATGGTCGCCAATACCTTGTACACAAGCATCAAGATTTCATCGCAATGAATGACTTTAGTCGAATGAACCAAAAAGACGCTGATGGCATGAAAATTTCGAACCATTAATGACTTTAGCATCGGCGATATCTTGATCTTCTGTGGACGAGACTTGGAGCGCTTAAAAATTGGAAATAGAGCAAAAAGGTGTAACATGTTGTTAAACAGAGATGCCCTAGGGTGCTGGAAATGCGGTGTTTTTGATGGTATCCGGTTTGGAGCCACTCATTCAGTCCACGGAACAAGGAAAATGAAATGGCACTTTTGGGATGGTTTGAACGAGATTTCTAGTGGTCGGGAAGTAGATAGTTGATTAGGGCGTACGTAGAGTAATTGGGGCTGCGTTAATTTCCTCGGTGGTCGAGGAATCCAGGTCATATGGTAAACGTAACGTTGACCTAAATACCGGCTCCACGGGAAAGCAGTCGATATTAGGGTCGCAGTTGCATGAATTCGGTGTAGAAAAACAATGCGTGGTTCAGTTAAGCGCGAGCAACTTGTGAGGCTTTGCGTTGGAGATAAATTGATCATCCAACCGATTTTCTGATGGATTTGCAATGCTGGTGAAAGTGAAAAAAGACAGAGAACAGTGCTTGGTGGTTATTTTCAGCGGTTGCTCTATGAAGGAACCATCGCGACTGTAAATATGATCAGGAACAAGAATCTCTTGATTTATTTCCTCTTTTGTGTTGCCTTTATAAGGCGATGGTGACATGATAATTGTGTGGTAAAAATGGTATGAGTTTTATTAAGACATTCGATAGTAAATAAACTGTCAAATACCTCGGAGTTTACCAATCATTTCTCTCCCACTTATCTCCCAACAGCCAGCCACCTACTTTAACTTCTACTGCCCGTGTCAAGTCCTGATCACTATCAGAGCTATATGTGATGTGGAAAGCGGACTTCAGATTTCCGTAATTCGCAGGTAAACATGTTATTTACAAAAAAACATCTTAGCTGTTTAACTCGCAAACAAGTCTACCCACCAGTGAATTTTACCGGGGCTTCCTTTGCAGCTGCACTAGATTGGTCAAATGCCTTTCTTAGGATGCCTCGGGTGATCATTATACCGGTTGGCAATAACGAAAACAATGAGAATTTTATGGGGGTTTAAGTCCCAGGCAAAAAAACTCGTTTTTTTTAAAAGTTGCGAACCTGTGTAAGCCAAAATTCGGGTGTTTTGTGTACGAGACGAACAATGCTCATTCTCTGTTGCAAAAACTCTCAATCAACACTGCTATTCGACGCCAACGTTAATTTTGGGTTTTAAATAAGAAAACCTACGCCTGGTAAACTAAAGCCCGCTATACCTGAGCAAACGCGGAATCTATTGAAAGTTACGTGCAGAAAATTGTCTTCCCTAAATTAGACATCCTGATACTCCATTGTATTTAATTGCAAGACATTTAAATCGTCCACCTAATAAAATTAAATATTCTATACTTCTAAAAGCTCTGTTAAAACCCTCTTATTTGTTTTACGTTTTGTATTTAGGACTGAGTCCGATAAAAAAGCACATTATATTTTCCAATTGAAAATGACTGCACGCAGAGGTAGAACAATAATTAAAGAAGCAGATATAAACTATGGAGGTAAACGAAGTACGCAATAAAACATCCGTGGTTTGCGATGAGCTTCCTTCGAAAACAAAGGAAACGAATACGGTGACTTATTAACAGCATCGCGATTAATAAAAGATCAGTGGATATTATTTTGTATCGGTAACAAAGTATTTTCAGTCTTCATTTCGAAACACATACAACACATCAAATTCTGATTAATTCTATAGTTTGAGAAGGCACTGTGTGGTCTCCAGAGAATTCCTTTTCTTTCTGAACGCGACAAAATGCATCGCCATCACGTTTTTTCCGATGTTGACACTCCCGACATCGCTTCACGCCTCGAGCTCAAAATCAAAATTCCTTTGCGTCATTTTTTGCATTCGTTTATTTTTGGGTGATCATGTGGATGACGTCTTGGGTTAGTTTCCTCGCCTTTCTTTCATAATGAGCTCAAGCTGTATGAAAACATTTGTCCACGACTTTATAATTCACCTTTTTGTATAATATTGCCCGGTGATTTTCAGGCCTTTAACCCTCCGTAAGATTTTAAAAATAATCTCGTTTTCTAGTAATCTCCCTATGCTCTCCATCCAAGAGACCATAACTTAACTGTCATTCGCTTGTTAAGTATATTAGATGACGCCTCCCATCCCCTCTATTCAAGTGCGTCTAAGTGTAAAACTGTTTTACAAATGCTTTGTCAATACCGTTACGATACGTACACGAACGGCGGCATATCGCAATTCGGCCATTCCTTATTTTTCCAGATTTTTGGTTTAACCAGAGAAGGTGAAGCAGGAACTAAAAGGCAATATTCCTATGTAGCATTGACATACTATTTTTTTTATGCGGAACGTTTTGGTCCTCGTGACATCAATAAATCGCTTTCTATTATTATTATTATTATGTTGTAGGAAATTCTAATCGATATCCATGATTCAATTTGGAAACGTATAAGTCAAGCAAATTTAGATCAGTATGGGCGGACACGATTTCACATTGTTTTGGCAGATAATAAATGAAATGGATCATTGACTTTGAAATCACCAATTAATCCACGGGCTTTATTACACTCCCAAGTCAATGGCAGAATGATAGAACGAGTTCAGCCATTCATTCATTAAGTCATTCGAGATTTCTGACAATAATAAAAGTTAGGCACGTCGTATGCGGTCTATTTGAATGCAAATGGTGCTTTTATACGTTGAGATGACATAACGTTGTATAAGAATTACACCAGACAACACCGTATTTTCTCTCTACCATATAAACCACAATTACGTGTCGACAATTTGTGTAAACGCTTTTATTAATTGGTTTAATTAAAAGCAAGGACAAATGCATTTTCATGCCCACTAAACTGCCCACTCAAACCTGTCCACCCATATACTGTCGTAGCAGCAATTCGGTCTGCACCGTTTCGTCAATCAACAGTCGCTCCAATTGTCTGCGTTTCCGTATTCTATCCGCGCGACACAGTCCATGTTGTCCGAACTCGTATCGCCCATTCTCCTCGTTGGCATCTGGAAAGGGGTGTCCAGCGCTGGGGTCATTTAGCATGCCACAGGCCGCACATAGTGGTGTGTCATAGGTATCTTCTGTGGCAGGGTGACTAAAACAGCCATCGTTGTCGCGCGGTTCAAGAATCTGCCTCCACTTTTCATCAATAGCGAGCACACGGGGACGATTCCACAAAAGCACCTTTGATAAACCGGAGTAGTCAGCAGGCGAGATATGCTTTGAATGTTCGTCAAAACCTGGTGACGACTGGACTGATTGCTTGGTCGCTGGCGCCGAATGAAAAAGAAATTTCTTCAGAAACGACATTCACGCCTCTGTCGCATTGCATCACTCAGCTGATCAGTTGACAGCAAGTATTGATTGTGGGTGGCATTCGAATGAAACGCCTGGTGTTTTTGGTTGGATTAAGGAAAGCGTTTTGCCGTTGCATTGGATGCGTTGTTAGTCTCCAGGTCGCAGCCATCAGGTGGTCATACGAAACCGATTGCTGCAACGCCTGTACATTAGCATCATGGTAGCCCTGGAATACCCAGAAGCTAAATTAGCCCCAGTCGTAAACAATAGCGAGGATAGGGTATAACAATTATGTTACCTAATATTCACGTGAACCGAGCACATAAACTGCAAGTCGAAGTTGAGGTTTGGTTTCTCGTTCATGCCGCTTATCACCTAGTAGAGTGTTATTACGGTAAATAAAGGGGTATTTTTCATGACGTCCTATGGGCAATCGGTCAGGTAGCGTCCCAAGAGCCACCAGGTTTTGATCCCGAGAATGCGCCTAGTTATTGTGCATCCATAAAGGCAACAGGCATATGCGACGTAGAAAAAAAAACGCTTCGTTGCGGGTTTTATTTCGTGCTGTGTGATAACTCGCATCATAGATGCTGCTTTGGAGATGATCGTGTATATTTTATATGTGGCCGCGTCCCCAGTGCCACCCGAATAAATTGTAGAATTTGAACAAACCAACACACAGAAACCACACGTTTAATTAAGATTTCCGTCACCCCGCCTCCAATTCGAAGGATAACCGATACACCACAACCCAATTGGTAAACCTAGCCGCTGAATCGTTTAAATCGGCTCCTCCACACAGTCAATTTTATGCACGTATTCACCAAGAGATTGACTGCGCACAGGTCCTTTAGCCCGACTGTCAAGCGGTTTACCGTGAGTTGAGTGTCATGTGAGACCGAAGAACTGGACGTTGCCTTTAGTCAAGCCAGACCCCCACACAGGATAGGCTTCTGCGCCTGATGCACGGCGTGTCCTACACCCCAGCACGTGTGCTCACAGTGGGTTTTTGCTGAAAACCACGCAGGAAACGTATTTCGCGCTTGTGTAGTGGCAAACACGGTGAATATTCCCATGAATCGATGTATTGCAACACGGCAGCAAAGCAAGTAAGATGACGAAAATACAGAATAAACTTGAGCAAGCATATTGTCTGAGTGAAACGATATGGTTTTGTTGAAATAAGGCGAGGGCCGTTTTACCACCAACCCATCACCATTTCTGAACCAGGATCCGTACGAACAGCTTGCTAAAGCAACTACCGATGAAATAATAACTCAAACAGCATTATTTCTACCGCGCATAATCTGTCGAAAGCATCCCCAACTTTAAGGCGATGCCGTCGAAGTGGTGATTGGTGAATTTCGACACAGAAAACGCAATTTGATGCTTTCAACAGCTGATCGTTCTCAAAAGACGAATCGGTCAGCTCGGCGATGTCCCGGGTCAGCTATTTGAACTCATCTTCCGTCTTTATGACCAGGCATTAATGTGCGTCGAGCTCACATTTTAGTTACCGCAGTTGTGCAAAATGACGAACGCGCCGAACCTTTTAAGACACCAAGGATATTGGGCAGGGAGGAAGAGGTTTCTTTTTGGACTCAAATAAGTCAGCGGATCAACCACACTTCAACCTTATTTTCGTACATTCACAATACGACTTTCTATTGTCAGGAACCGGTAAATCCCACTTCGAACTTGGTTCATATTGGTTTATAAGCTCAGAGTTTCAGGTAACTTAAGGTGAGTTTAAATCGTTTCAAGGACTTCGTAGATTCCCTCGCTTCCAATTTTCTTGGCCTCCTGTCGACACTCGCTAACCATTTTAATAATAATATAGTTATCTAGTGGGTTTACAATGCACTCAATCCAAGACCACATAATTCAGGAGTATTTCCTAGCTTCTGGTGGTTTGGGTAACCCCACTCGAGTTTCTATTCGTTCGACCAATCTGAAGGTTGCACCGATTAATTACCACAAGAACGGTTGTGTATCGAAATTCGTGCATTCCCTATTTCTACCGATTTTAGTTTCACGAGAAGAGACGGTTTTCATTTGCAGTACTGATACCTCATCGTGACCTTAACAACGAGATCATCATTGATAGTATAAATTGGCAATACAAAGACACTGAATTGGGAGATATGGATTGTGCGCTTTGATTTTATTGATGAAGCTGATGATGATGCTGATGGATAGCAGACGTTCGCCAATTTTCCGGACACCGCACACAAGTTTAGCGGATGTGCGTTGGAGAAGAGCGGTCATGCGTGGGTGCAGTTTGTTTCATTTCAACTTCTCTCGAATAAAAATAAAAAAACCAAGAGATACACCAGATACGTGACAACCAGGAACAAAGCTAATCAAAATCCATGCACGATTAATAATGCTTCGCGTGAAAATGGCATAAAGATGCTAATTCATTGGGATGCCATTAGGGACGGACGTAAGGCCACTGCGCTTGAACCTGCTTTGGCTCAGATTTACGGGCCAAAGTTGACATTTCGAAACTCCTACAGTCCATTTCACAAATGCTATCCAAAAGGTCAAAGTATAACAAGAATTCAATGCAGAAAATGCGGGTATTTAAAAGGCTGGAAATTTCTCCAGCCCTACCTAAAAACGGTTGGCAACCGACAACGCTGAATGACAAAGCTTTAAGTAATAAAAACTTTTGCCAAATATTCTCCATTTGTTTTTTGTATTTGCCTTCACTCAATGAAAATGATTAAGATCGAACTGCACAAGTAAAACCCTGTTGCCTCACCAACCGGAAGATATCGAAGAGAGAAGACGCCCGAAGAGTTCTAGAGAGTTGGTCTTACCAGCCTCCTTTATTAACAGGCGGAATTCGTTATTTGTAAATGTGTTCGGACGAGTAAGTTCTGTCGGCCACAGAGGGAGTTTGAGGGATGAGTCATTACATCGATTCGGTGGTACACGACAGAATGGTGGCAGACGTGGAAAGGGGGACAAGCGCCGTGGTGACCTTTTACCCCTGCATGGTTGTCTGTACGTTACAGGAATTAATGATGGGAACTAATTCAATAACAGAGTTTTCTTGAGGGAAAAAATGGCGCCCCAACTCCCCTAGATGACGGAAATTATAAATTCTTTATTGATTGATTAATTCTTCATTACTGCATTTCAACTTCACTTTCTGCTAACGAAACAGAACACAGGGATCAAATTTGAAACGCTGATATTTTCTGACACAAATGGGGTAACCAGAACAATATGGGATTTTTATCTGTTTGTACATCATGCCGATTTGATTTATGACTGGTAAATTTGCATTATATTAAGTTCATGTGGCATTTTTTCCTATAAATATAAGGCACAGTCGGAAATCAACACATTGGGCTTCTTTTGTATCCAACTTCAGAACAGAATGAGCGACTATTATGAATAATGAACAAAAAAAATGCGTTTGACCAATATAAAATAAAAAAATCCAATTCAGAATTTTCAAAAATGGTGTTTACTAACTGAACTTTGAATCGGTATGAATTTCATCAAAAGGTTGTCAATTCAATATTCGGCGCATTTGCTCTTAAAGCCACCCCAATTGAAACATTACTGACGGGCCCACTATTCTACTTTATTACGTCAGCAATAAAAACCCCTCCAAGAAACTGCTCAATTGGGACAACTTTCCGGCACTCGTTTAATTATATTTGAATGAATAAGCATTTTAAATAATATCAACGACGCTTGAGTGGTTGTAGTTTAGGTCTGGATTGCCATTGCTATTAATACACAACCAATAATGGATTCGATTAATAAAAGTTGACTACATGCTAACTCAAGTAGGCATTTGCTGTGCTTTGCAGACACACCTTCCGGATCAAAGGGCACACGCAATAGGCCGCTTATTAAGTCACGTCTCATTTTCAATCAAAATTCGGTATGCGGACGTGCTAATAAGTCATGTTAAAGATCATAAAACGCACAAATAACAGATTTTAAAATATTGATTTTACGGTGTGTCCTGAGGTTTTAATTAATCTTGGCCAAGAGCCGGGCTATTCGATTTAAACCTCGGTTACTTTAGGAAACAAGAGAAGGTATACGCAGAATAATTTCTAACAGCGCCATATATTTTGAAATACAAAATAAATCAAGTACGATGGTTGCCTCATTCGTCGCTTTGGCAAGATATGTTTCAATTTATCCAAATATCTCTTCGACAGTTTGTTTTGTCAAAAGAATTAGAAGTTCTTTTGTTGGTTGAATAATGAACTTATTCCGTGAGAAAACGGGATACAACACAAACCACTGCGCGTAATACTTGCCCAAAAGCTTCCAGCTATAGTTTTATAACATACATGAATGTCAGTATATCGGAATAGGGGAGTTTATTATAGAAAAAGCCTTGAAGTTGCTAAAAGCTCTTCGAAATTCGTCAATAATATTGGTACAAACCGTGGAAGATTTACATTTGGCCTACCTGTGCAGCATTCGAATGCAAGAAAATGTCATCATCTCAACACAAATTCCCATGACAACACCAAATGCATTTCCTGGGATGTAAGTATGTTCGGCGGGCTGACGTGTACTTTTCAGACGGTAAAAACTGATGGCAGGTAAATCTGGTCGTTCACTTAAGAGACGGGCGTCCAACACTATTAGAAACCAATCAGATGGCCCAGGTAAACGATATTTTTTAGTTGCGTAATGATTCCCGGAATATTTCTTCTCAAATGCGTTTCATATGTGTGCCACTAAAGTAATGTTATACATTTTTTACTTTCGTTGGCAACGTATGTTTTCACAAATAATTCGAAATGAAATATAGATAAACATTTAAGCATCGTAAATAGCCGCAGGCTTTCGCGTTTAAGCATGGATGTGGGCCCATTAAGGAAATATATACATTTTGGCAATACGGGGTGGTCAAAATCACCCCAGGACGCATAGACAAGCCATCCAAAATAGAATAATCAAATAGTGACACAAGCTATGAAAAACCTGAAAAGGTCATTTAAAAAAAACTGATTATGGCCAATCATTCGCCGCAAAAGGTTTTTGTGCTCCGTCTTTAGCAGTTACTGAAAAACGTTTTATAGCTATTTATCCTATCTGAAATTGGGTTGCAATAAAACCAATCTGCCTTTGTTCTATGTGCTGCCTGCCGCCTTACTGTTAACTGACAGGTGCAATCTGGGTGGGCCATATGTTAACTCTTGCTGCTGCAGCTATCGTAAGCGTTGTCATCTATAGTTAACTCCGAGGTACGTAGTCACGGCGAAATTTCCATTGATGACCTGGTTTCGTAAAGCAGTGATCCTTGTCCTTGGGGATACCTCAACCACCTTGGAACCCATACTCAGGCGAATAAACGGTCTTTAGACTGGAGATCGAAAATTAAAGTCTTCTCGGTGTGTTCCGAACACCACACCGGACCTATCTACCAAACAGTAAGCCATTCAATTATGTCCAGGTTTTCAAGTATAAAGAGCTCAACTATCTTTCTGAAAGGTGAAGTGAAGGAGGGTGCTCGATCAGCAAGTCGGAGTCACACTGAGAATAGCGGCGCTGGTGTCTACAACGAATCTCAAAAACGGACTGCAGTGACGAAATAAGGCGTCGCTGTTTAAACACGGTGAATCTAGGATGCCTTCTACGACGCCCTTGGGTGCAGTAGGTCGGTCAGACACGAAGGCTTCACGCTGATGCCTTTACCCGTCGCCATAACCAGGTTGTCACTGCATGAGAGACGAAACACTGAAACGTGGATAGAAACGTTCAAATCGGGCATGAAGTGATAGGAATAGCTAGAGCAAGAACCAAATAACGTTCGGTTCAAATCTGGCCTTCTATCAAGTGCTTGAGATGGTGTAATTCTCTGTCAGAAGATAGCTGTGCCAAAGAAGAAGAAGAAGAAGAAGAAAAAGCATATTTGTTTCACAATGCATTATTTTAATGTTGGCATCTAGGCTAGCGTCCTATTTCGCTAATCAGGAACTGCGCCCAATTTTTTACATAACAACGAAATTGTTTTATCGCGTCTTGATTTAAAATTAAACATGCTTGTAAAAAAAATCTATTCATCGACGCAAAATAATTTGTTTTCCATTTTTCAAAAACACTTTTCCAGTAACTACGGAAAGTTGATCTGTTTTGATATAACACGTACGTAGTGTTAGATATTAGGATCTCTGGTCTACAATGACCTAAAAATAACGTCATTCTTACTGAAACTTATAATATTAATTATAAGAATCGATTAATGGCAAACAGGTCAACAAAGTTTAGAATAACGGATCCTGTTTAAAAAAATAATAACGTGGAGACCACAAGAACGCAGAAATAATCACGAACCAGGTCGTTTTCAAAACACCTCTAAACAACGTCAACAAATAAAAAAGAACCGAAACATTTTTCAATCAATCGAGTTTTGAAATGGTTTAGTGTATATTGTGAGCAGAATATATCAGTATCAATTTGTTTGGCGCGTTTTATTTATATAATTTGACAAAAAATAGGTTTTTTCGACCATTATCTAACAACTGTTAAACGTGTAAACCAATTTGAAAAATTCCAAAGAATAGGTTCGCAAGATGCCTTTTAAAAAACATTGAAGACAATTAAGTCCTACTTAAATATTTGATGGGTGTTGTTGATTTGAATAAAGAACAAAGGTTCCATTTATATTTTACTGATTTTTTCTCGAATCTGTAATTTGTCTTATCGACCATTTCCATATTAAAAATCCAAATTGATCGCTTATATTTAGTCACACGCAAATTATAAAATGTTGTTAAAACCTAAAGACAAACTTATCGTGCGTTAATGTTATTTTTTCATACATTAGCGAACCCAAATTTCCATGACGACAATCAATGCATATGCATTGACGTAAGTGGGTTCGGTGGACTTATCCTTCCTTGTCAGACTGAGAAAGCTGATCAGTGCGTGTAAGTATCACTCGACATGTTCGTGTGAGACTCTCGCATGATTTGAATTCAACCAGTTTTCCCAGGAAAACGATATGCTTTTAGTGGCTTAATGGTTCATAGAACCTTCTTTCTCAAACACGTTTCACATTGGCGCCACTGAAGTAGTGTTCCATATTTATTGCGACGCCATTTTTTCACAAACAATACGATAAGAACCGTAGATAACAATTTAAAACCCCTTCACGGAGCCACGATTTTTTAGACTTAAACTTGGTCAGCCTAACAGTTTGCATAGACAGGAAGACCACTGAATTTCCGTTTCCCTGTTTAACAACCGCGATATTTCATAATTAAATAGGGACAAAATGTTTTCTTCGTATATGAAATGTCATTTCGTTCATTTATTGATGGAGATCCGTTTGCTTTTGCTGTATAAATACTAACCGACAGCCGTCAGAAAATTAGGCTGCTTATGTAATTTCTACGGAACACCACCGAAATGTTGCTGCATCTGTTTTAGTGGGGTCAATAGCTTCAACATATAAAAAGTGTTATGTGCTTAAAGGTATTATTTTTGGTATTAGTTAAAAAACTAAACATTATAGCTAGATTTATTGCTTATCGTTTGAAAGTCTAACTACAAAGAACAACGCAATTAAACTCGAAATAGCTTACTCAATGGAAGGACATATTAGTATAACGATTCATTTGGGTGAATTCCGTTGCAAATATGGTTCAACAAAACTACCTGTAAGACACCGTTCTTAAATATTTCCGCCGCCAAAACGAAATGAGATGGATCTTGTGTACCAAGCACAATGCAAAGTGGAAATTAACGAATGCAGGACACGTTGAAACAATAACATAATTACACTTGTTTTATCGTTATTGAATCTTTGCGATCGAACTTGAGTTGATATTATTGTAATATAAATATAAAAAAACAAATGATACTGCGTTTTCTTCGCTGGTTGTTTTTCCATCTCAAATTAAGTCAAAACTAAACTTGTATTTTTAATTACACTAATCTCCAGCAAGAGGATAAGCATTCTTAATTAATGTTTCCATGGATACACATAGAAATATGCATGGTCTTTCAAGTTAAAGATTCATTTTAAAATTCGAATTTATTTATTTAATTGAAAAGCATCATCTATTTATTGATATATACGTAGTGGGTCTACGATTTATGAAAGCTAAATAATATTAGGCAAATTTGACCCGCGTACACGATTTCAGATTTTGATTTTCTAGTTGAGATGGTTATGCAGAAAATATCGTTGTTTTCGACGAGCTCATTTCAATTTGATTTTATAAATAAACAAATCTCCGTGTTTGGCCATTAGAAAAACCATAGCAATATGTGGAGAAGTATTTGCATCGCTTTGCTGTAATGTTTTGGTGCAAATACTAGTCTGTTAGGTTAAAATTGAAAGACGCCGTAGTTGGTCTCATACCTGTTAGAGGCCGTTCAACAGTCCACCAACACACGAAGGCATTTTAACGGATGATGCAGATTCTTTCCGTAACCCGGCCACCTGAATTGGCAACATTCATTTCTTATAAAAATTAAAATAATAATGAAATTTTTTATTATGACTTAAATATAACTATGTCACTTTGCCTGTGATTATTCTTTGAAACCCAGGTTTTTATGCATACGAATTTACGGTTTTTACTCCGCAATGCCTCCTCGCTTGTCAATAGCTTTTTTGGGGACAGCGGCCGTGTTTTCGCTCACATCCGTCGCCAAATTCGTCCAGCCGAATAAGTGGCGTCCCACAAAAATGCTTGTAACTTTCTTTTGAACCCTGAAAAAGCGCGAACGTTTATCCAATTCAGCAATTCAATCATTGTTTATTAACCTTGACAACGCAACCCACCTCCAACGGAAAGAAGCGAAGTTTAGGGGCAACAAAAATCACAACCACCCTCCTCCAATCATGATGAAAGACATTTTAATGGCAAATCTCAACGATGATCGTAACGAGAACAAAGACTTCGTCTAAGATTGAAAATATATCGTTCGGTAAATGCGAATTCCGTATACGCATGTCTATAAATATGGAGGCTACACAATCGACATATTAATAAGAGCATGCAAGGCAATGCCTTTTTTAAAATTCGCCGATCAATCAGCAACGATAGTCTGGTAAAAGTACATTTTCAGATACCGGAAACAAAACAAATTTAGATTAAGGGCATTTCCAGAACATATGATACCTGTTTTATTTTCCGAAAACAACCAGAAACAATTTCAGAAGCGCAGATGAAACATGTTTAAACGGTTTAATTATTCACGTATTGCCATTGAAAATGTTTCCATTGTAATAATCAGTAATGAAGACGCTGAATCCAACTTCGGATTGCATTAATATACTTACCCAAACATCGAGGAATCTTCTTTTTGCCTCAAAATAATAGAAAATTATTAAACCCAAAACAGTAACAGACAACAATGGTTGGCGGTCAACCCAGACACACTAGTCGGACTCGAAAAAAAGGTTGTTGCCATTTGTCCCCTTGGAGAATATGGGATCATAATCAGTTTCGCTGGTACATGGCGCTTATGTATAATGCATGTAATTATGTCAGCTATGCGTCCATTATGTCAGCAAACAGGATAACTGCATGATAGAGTACTCTTTTGATGAGTTTTGTAAGCATTGAGTCACCACGGAGACCAGGAATTATTTATTTACCATTCGACTATCCCGTTTCCCGTAGTCGAGGTAAGGGAATGCTGAAAACTAGGAACCCAACAATTTCTGTCCGTAGGGCCTACCTTAATGGGTTGAATGGGTTACGATATTGGCAGTGATTGATGATCAGTCAAAGTTTCTCGTCATCTGTCACTATGAAGCACGTCAACACATTTCTTTATCCATTTTCTCAAGAAAGGAACAATAATAATCAAACGTTTGAGTGTTTAAGAATGCAATTTTACCATTTAAAAACAGCCCTACACTGTTTGAAACCATTTGTACTACATTATCCATCTATTGAGGGTTATGAAGCATGTCAGTTCTAATTACAATTGAGTTATTTTTCTAGAGAGATCGATTCACTTGAGATTTACTCGACCAGACACATTTGGAAACGAATTACAGTGGTACGGACCTTTAGTTATGGTATTTAAATTAAAACAGAAGAGTTGTGGCATGAGTGAATGAGTATTATTGACCGTAAAGTTCATGATCCATATCACCAGCAATATCTCATACTTAGCACTAACAATTTACAACTCTTTTCAATGCTGTTAATCCAGATATATATTTCTTATTTGCACGCAATTCGGGAGACTGATTAAAACCTTTACACTGGTTTTTAATTCGAACTATATTTACAACTAGTGCTACTAAGAAATACGCATTAGGAGTATTTTCAGTTATTCGTCGAATATGATTTTGAAATAGCTTGGTGTTATCGGATAATGTTTATGGATCTAGGAATACTGTTACTAATTAAACACGCCAGTCACGCCCGTAAAGTGTTTAGCGTTTTTTCGCAAATAGTAAGTTATAATCTTTAGTCGTTGTTTGTTATGAGAAGTACATGGGCATGAGGTGTACGATGGGAGCCTGTGAATCTGACCCTCCATCGGGCCCCTTAGAAGTGATCAAATTTTGGTTAGGAAACCCAGTCAAGAATTGGAGTAGCTAACACTTCTGACCTTCGAATAATCAACAACTACTGAATTTCAGGAAATTTTAATTTCAATATATTGATTATTATCGTAAGCTTTGATAGATAGCAAACATACAAGGAATTAATTTTTAATAAGTCGAATTACAATTTCCCCTGGATTTACTATAATCAGACCATAATTGTGTTCTGAATCCTCACACTGAGAAGCTCGAGTGCTTCTAGAAAGGGAAAGACATATCTTCATTTTTAATGCATCAATCGACTTCAATTTCCCTTCGATAAACATTTTCCGATTCAAATGACCGATTAATTCGTCATTCCCGCGATAAAAAAGGCACGATTTCTGTAGTCAAACAATGTTTTTAAAAGTGAATTACAGAAACCTGGCCTACACGTTGTCTACTTCACCAACAGAATGTCAATTTACAAATGCAAATACGTGTCGCATCCCGTTTACGGCCAATTACATAACCAGGTAGCAACTAACAGGTGTGTTTGGGTTGTCTGGTGGTGCTTTTGTCGTTATACTTATTACCGGGGTCGTGTCATTGGCTTGCTGGTCCTCGCAAGAGACTTCGTTTCCCGGAGGTATAATGAGATTAACATACGCCAGTATGGGCGCTCCATCTGTAACCTGCGACGATAATGTAGTTGTTTCGAGGGGCGCAAGAGTAGTGTTTCCATCTGATGTCAGGATAGCATAGTGTACCTTTTTGTCCTGTTGAGACGCCGGTTTCCGTGGAAGTTGAACAAACCCGTTCTCGATGTTGGCGGAAGACCGATATCCCTGCCGCCAAATCGACTCTGGTGAGTGACGCCTGCCATGTCCTGGATGTCTGGTTTCTGGTTTAGAGGTGGATGATAGGCGTCTCTGTTCGGCCGCTGTGGCACGCTTCGCCCTCGCCCATAGAATGGCCGCGAACAGCGCAAATCCCACCGCCAGACTGAATACCAGAATCAGCAGAAATACCACAATGTTTCCCAGGCTCAATTTAAACGGTTTACCACCACTTTTGCCCGCCGCGATCGAGTTCGAACCGCCGAAGTCGAAATGATCCTTGTCATTCTGAAAGTCGATTTGGTTTTCGGAACCGGCATCGGCAGAATCGGCGGGCCAGAGTGCGGTTGTGGATAGTCGCCTTTCCCAGTCAATTCGTGCGTAAAACATCGAGTTGGCCTTTCGTCTAGGCATCACCGAATCTGTAACATTTATGCACACCAAAAGCCGGTCTCCAGATGGCAAATTCTTTGTGGAATTAAGTACGCTCTCTGTGGCAATAAGCTTGACTGCCGACGAGGTCTGGGTATCAACTCTGAAGTACGTTGATCCATTGCAGGCAGTATCCAGAGTTATTGAGACGTTGTTCTTTCCTTTGCTGTTGTATACCTCTATGGGGATATTTACTTCGTTAAGGTTCGCAGAGCTTAGAGCTTCACTTAAAATCTGTTTAATCGGCAGTCTTATAGTAGAACCTGGGAACGGTAGCACCACCTCCAAGGTATCCTCCCGACCGGGATTTCGTACGACGACTGCCAGAGTCGTAGTTGAAGACAACTGCTTATCGCCACCCAAGTCTTTCGCCAACACAACAAGCGATATGACGGAGATATAATCAGGCTCCAACGGCTTCAGTAGCAAGAGACTTCCGTTCTCTTTGAGGGCAAAGTATCTTTTTTGTGTTCTTTGGGGATAGGCGTCCTGGGAAATTAGCGTTGTGGATACCCCCTGTTGCCCATCCATGTCGTCATCCCTGAAGACAACATTTGTTACCAGGGTTCCGGCAGGGGTGTCGCGCAGGATTGGAATGACTGATTGGCTAGCCAGAACTGGAGCATTGTCATTAATGTCCTTTACTTTTATCCGAACGAACGCCGAGGACATCAGGGTAGAGTCCTTCGGGCTTGTTCCGTCGTGGACGATAACATAGAAGGAATGGTCCTTTTCAGCTTCATAATCCAACGACGATTTGAGAAAAATCTCCCCCGTGTCAGATCTCAGGGCAAATGGACATTTGTTGTCTTGGGCCTTCATTTGAAATGTCAACGTATCGCCATCGTCATCTATCGCGAGAGGCTGAAATAGCGAATGCATTGTCGTTTCGCCCTCACTGACCTCCAACTCGTAGACTGTCGTCGGCACCTTATGCTGCCCGGAGTAAAAGGTTGGGGCATTGTCATTGCCATTTCCGACTTGTATTGCCAAGGGAATTGTTGTACTCGTGGGCGGTTCAGCAGCATCAAAGCAGATGAGATTAAAGCGCACCAGTGGAGTTTTCTCGTAGTCCAGTGGCTCGATGGTCCAAACTGATAGAAACATATCACCCTCCATCTTTAGCGGCAAAACATCCTGTTTATCAATTTGGCAGGTCACCTTTCCCTCGCTTACCTCATCTGCATCCGTTATCAGCAATTGTAGCGCTGGTCCCTCTGCCAAAATATTTTCCATAATGGTGGTGTTTGACTGTACCAACGCCTGTGGCAGATTGTCATTGATGTCTGTTACCAGGATGGTAAGAATGAATGTGGAAGATAGTGATGGGCGTCCGCCATCGGCAGCTATTATTTCGAGGGTAATTTGTCGTTGAGAATAATCTTCGTAGTCAAGAACAGTATGCAGGTACAGCTCTCCTGTCTCTGAATCAAGCACAAATGTGTCTTTACTGTTTGTGATGGTCGCGGACGAATGTTTATTGACCGGCTTAAGCGTGTATTGGATCTTGGCGTTAGAACCCGTGTCCGCGTCCGTTGCCAGTACAGTGTAGATGGGCTGATGAAATGTTCGGTTCTCTATGAGGCGAATTGTCTTGCTGGGGTGTGTAAAAACAGGAGCGTTATCGTTCAGGTCAGTAAGGTATACATTGATGGGGATAGAGCCTGAATTGGGTGGAGCGCCACCATCAACAGCAATCAGTTTGAGACTGAGATTTCGATGTTTAGGGTTCTCGTAGTCCAAGAGAGCATTGTTGGTCAATTCAAGACACGGATAGCAGCCCGAATCAGCACCGGTCAAGGCAAAATAGTCGCTCTGGCCCTGCAACAGATATTTAACAACCCCGTTCGATTTTGAGTCTTTATCGAGTGCTCTCGGCAGACTATAAGTTATTCTTTCTCTATTCTGCCGTAACGCTTCAAATGAGGTTGTCTCAGAGACAGTGATTGAAAACGAAAAGTCTTGGAAGATTGGGGCGTTGTCGTTGGTGTCTGATAGTTGCAGGATAACTGCCACCTTAAGGGGTTCGTGTGGGTTTTTGGAACGTATAAAAATGGCGGAAAATGTTAAATTGCAGTACAATTGGTCACAACAATCCAATGGACCACAAATGCCCAACACATCATCTCTATCGATCGCTCCAATTGTGTACAGATCTCCCATGTCATTGATGTGGAGAACACGAGGGGCTATTCCGTGCGTGGTGTCAAGGAGGGTGGCTCGCATTTTTTGACTTTGCATATCCAAGTCGAAGCCCATTGTCATCTTGGGAATGTTTCCAACAAAGAAACTAGGAGGCGTTTCATCACCAAGGGGGATGATTGTGGAGAAAGAACGGGCTGGGGGTATATTTCCGGTATTACCTCGTATTGGAGGGGTCAGCGAGAGTAGCAGAAGTAGGCAAATGGATTGGACAGTTGTGGTGGCCAGTCGACGTAGGTGCGTTTCGGTGTCTTTTAATGGCATCAGTGTCGCGCATATCGGTTTGGTGGGGTGATTGTCTGGCTCGATCGATGGAGCGATCTGATGGCGTTTTTTTCAATTTTCTGCTGCCCGTCTGAAGTTAGCACTTGGCGAGAGGTGTGTCTCTCATTTATCCGCTAAAATCAAATGTATGATAAAAGGTTTAAACAACAGGAAAGCGCGTGAACAAGGGCTGTCTGATGATCAGTTATACGATTCTTAATTTCTTGAGTTTTCCTTTGTTTATATTTTTTTATTTTTTGTATTTTATTTTATTATTTGTATTTTATTTATTGTTATCTTCGTATATTGATAGTAATTAAATTAGCGCCACAAGGCTGTCTTTTCTTTCGCACTTTTTGCCTGATATATATCGTATTTTGAGTGAATTTGAATTCAGTTATACAACGGTCCAAACAAACCACAACGCAACGTCGAATCGTAGTCTAAAAAACGATCAGGCTCTTTAGGGTATCAATTTCCTTTTTTCATAGTAGGCTTTTAAAAATAATCTCGTTTTCTAGTGGCCTGTCTATGCTCTCCATTCAAGAAATCATCGTTCAACGCCACTTCAAAAGTTGTTCACTAATCGCTGCTCGTATTTTAAGTTACCCCTCCAATCAACTCTTTCCAAGTTTATTTAAGTGTAAATCTCTTAGACCAATATATGGGCTGTACCGATCAATACACACAAGAACGGCAGCATATCGTAATTCGTTCATTCCTTATTTGTCCCGATTTTGAGTTTCACCGGAGCAGGTGCGGTAGGAGCTTAAAGACAATTTTAATGTCTAGTACTTTTTATACTGTCTTGTTTTATGCTGAAAGTAAAAACAATTATTATTATGTGTTTAGCCATCAATGGAAAACATTGGGATTCTAGTGGCTCATAAAAACAGTTATTTGTAGTATCAATTTTGCAGATGTATGCTTAATATGCATATAAACAAAAAAATACACGTTCTCTAGAATGACGTTTTCATGCAAAAATGTTTCTTAACCGCGTGCGCCATTCGCTATTTTATAAGTAAAACATTGTAACACATTTGTTGGTTCACACGACTTCACTATCGATTGGCACAATAATAACTAATTCGCAAGTGTCCATTATACACCCAAAATAACTTGATTGGCATTCCAGCTAGTAATCCGAAGAGCACGTTTTCGAAAATACCACTGGCCCAAATTTCCTTCACCTATGGTTATACTTGCTCGCTGAAAGGGTTCATATGGGTTTTTAATGCTCAATGGAGTGAATAGTTTTCGAATAAAACGGTCTACAATTACATAACGGTAAGCGCCGAAAATTACCACTTTATCTAAACAGCCAAACACAGCAATCGGTGATTTTGTTATAAAGACATCTGTTCTAATTGGCCATAACCATGGCATAACTCTTCAAGAGCATTCTTATATGTCAAATGTTTCTTTTGTGCCTTTTTCCTATTGGTGAGCATCCGACACACAATCTCTCCAGTTGTTTTCTTACCACATAACTCAAGATATGACACAATTGGAACCTAAGATTAAGAATAGGACAGAAATAAAAACATCTCCTTAAATGACTATAATTCGCAAAAACCGTAAGAACTAAATATATATATATATATAATTCTATTTTAGACTGCCCAAAGTACTTTACAATGGAGGAATTTTATTGCAAAGATGACCACTAAATCTGTATAACATTAAATGCAAATTGTTACAATTATGCGACGAATGTAAATTCTTGGCAGAAGAATATTGTCCTTCATCAACGCCTAGTCTTCAATTAAAGGTTAAAAGCAAGGCGTTGACAACAACCAAAATTAAAAAATCCTCTTGCCGCCAATATCACCAGTCGATGTCAAACTTTTCTAAAACCGAATTTTTTTTTATTTACTCTGGCCAATTTATTTCGCTTATTCTTTTCGGCATGTCAACTCGTTTTTGCTTTCAAATTGCACACGCTAACTAGTTTAAATTTTCGGCTCAAATTTCATTCTTAGCAAGTCTATTTTTGCCAGGAAATACATTCGAGTTGCACCCACGTTTCTAGGTCTCCATTGGTCACGATTAGAGACCTCGTTGGGTCCTCGAATCGCGTTTGTAAAGTTGACATGCTCATGCTACTATTTTAAAGTTATGCAGCATTCACTTTTCTGTCCGTGCATGTTTATCAGACCAGTGTTTATTAAAGTTTCGTATAGTAAATGCTATTCTTCTCTTTGGTAACCATGCCTCCAATCTTCGATCAGTATAAAAGGGTCCCACCATATCCATTATCTGATTATTCTGGAAACGCCTAGTAATACAAAGCTAAAAGGATGCTTTCATAAATGCGGAACCATGCCTGGTTGTTGCTCTATTCCTGGAAACATGTAAATGGTTGTGTATGCATTGCAATTGCACACATTTCGCTTTACTTAACACTCACCTGCCACAGCTACTTTTTCTTCGAATGAACCGTGTCTAAGGCCTCTTATTCATGATGAATTGACTTCTTGAAATACATAAAATGACATATATTTTCGCAAAACCTAGTTTTTTTGGGAACCACTTTAGTATGCGATTACGCCAATCCCGACATAAAAACACATGCATCACATGATTTCTGACAAAATCCCCAAATAAGTGCTTCTTTGTAGCGAGGAATGTTTATGGTGAGAAATTCCAACATGAACCGGATTAATTCGGAAACAATGGATGATTTCGATGACAAAAAACAATCCACCGAAACCCTTGATAATTTAGAATTTGAAGTTATTGGTTTGAGCATTTGTGCTATTATTTCACATATTGATTAATAAGTTCCTTAGGCATGCTTTACTTCAGTAAAATTGAATAATCTGGCATCACCATTTAGAGCAACCCGATTTCTAAAGATTTGCACAATATTTCCAGACAACGTTGACGAATATTTGTTGATCAAATAACCAACAACCGGAACACCAATTCTCATAAAATACGTTGACAAAACGTGCTTTGAAGTGAAGTTCGATTAGGGGCAAAAAATCACAAACGATGACCTTTCGGTATCTCTTTGTTTGTGCACTATTTTCACAGTTCATTCATTGGAGAGGAGAAACAGAAAATATGACATTGTTGGTCTTAGCCCTGCGGTATTAAACAGCTTATCCTCTATCTCACTGGTCTTTCAGGCAGTCATTAGCACCGATTGGAATCGCGATCATTTGTTTTAGAAAATTAAACGAAGAATTACATACGGTCAATTAATCGCAGATATAATATGCTGTGTGAAGAAGAATCTGGCGCATAAAAAAGCCCCATTGACAAGTTTTGTCCATTATTTTGGTGGAAGCACTTTCGTCGACACTAGACTCCATTTCTCTATTATTATAAACCGTTATACGATCTTCATATACTTTGGGCCGAAAACAGGTAAACTTGTAAACATCCAGTGGCGGTTGTTAATAATTTTTTTAAATGACCATCAGAAGGGTCGAAATGGGCACGTTTTGAGCATCTGTATTGTTAGTCGTCCCACTATTTACTCTTTCAGTGTGAGGTCTAAATTTAGATTTCTCCACAATCCTTGATCAAGGTATTCCGCTTCCTTCTGTCACTTCCAATTCATTCGATTTTTGCTATGAAATTTGATTCGTTAATTCTGTAATATATAAACAACAGTGCCATATCTGGACCACAGAAAATGAACCCATTCTCAATACCTGAAATATTATCAAATAATTACTTATATATCCAGAGGTCTTTAGAGCTACTCATTGAGTGCTCTGGATATTTGTGAAAGTTTTAAAGGCCTCTTTGTATGTGGAGGCAACAACATATCTGCAATAGAAATATCTGTATAGCGTTTAGACAAACAACATGACTGTAATAAGGTATCGATATCATGCCTAAAAGTGAATTTTCGGGATATTAAGGCAGGCTGATACGTTTTTGATACTAAGTAATATTTTTTTCAAATAGAAATTGAAATAAATTATTTGCTATAAGGTGCAGCTATACCATTTCTAAATCTTTCAAATTCGATTTATTACTGTAGAATATTACTCAATGGCAATTGTTTTTTAGCTATGCGGTGATTTTGGGAAGACATTAAGTTGGAACTTTTTGCCGGCTTGTTTCATCACGCGATTTGTTACCGTTAGTGAAATAATGCCAAATAATTGGGTTTTCAACGAAATCTCAATTTTTTTTGTTCCTGTCAATGTGTAAAACCGCGTTTATTTGTAGGCCGGCATGCAGAGCGCTATGACTCGTAAGTAATTTGCGATCAAGTATACGGATGTTAAGCACCACTGTATGTAAACAAACATGATTCGCGTTTTTTAAGTGCACTGATAAAAATTGTTCCCAACAAAATCTTGTCAATATTTAAACGCCCAGACAGCCAAATATTCGTGGATTTTAAAGCTTCGGGCAGTTATTGTACTCTATCACGCGATCCCATGATATTACTGAAAATAAGTAGATGTAAAAAGTGAACCGTCGCGGAAACGGTTAAAATTGGTAATTCCGAAAAAGTGCGCCAATGCACCAAATATCGTTTCCTGCTATCTTTTCACCCTGCCTTAATGACATACAAAGAATACAAAAGCAACGGACGGTTTCGACAACAAACACAGAACTATACCAACAACATAGGATATTGTACGTAGATATCACCTGCATGGGTTCAAACAGACGATCTAAATTAATAAGGCGTCAAAGCAAGCCTGTCTGCATCGGCAACACTTTTGGCATTGGTGGTGGATTACGATTTCTGCCATGGCGGCATTTTGACCTTTCTGGTGCGCCATCTTCCCATAAAACAAGAAATGATTCACGGGAAGGGTGTATCTGTAGAATCGCCTTGTAATACCGAAGTATTTGGATTTAAGCCCGATCACACCGTCCATAATTGTACCTCCAGCTCAAAATTTCTGATTGTTTTTTTCTTGGAGTGATCGTGTTGATGACAGTTTAAGGAAATGCAGTCGTCTCTGTTTTAAATTTCACCTATTCAGGGAACCATTGGGTTAGATCAACCCATTTTCAATGCAATCGTGGATTAATGGATGATACCATCAAATCATATAGTTCGCCGTAGATTTCTTTGGTTTCCAATGATAATAATCTCGTTTTCTAATGCATTATCGATGTACTACATCAAAGACAGAGTAAATAAACGACATTTCAATAGTTGTGCAGCCCCCCTGCCGTTTAATTAAATTATTTTATTCGCCAGACAAATTGGAGCTATATGGTTCCGTTATGCTCAAATATTTGTGAAATCGGAACCAATAGGCTTTGAACAAAAATAGGAATCTGTCCCTTCTATGCGACTGAATTTATTTAAATAAAACAAGAAAACATAAGTTTAAATAGATTAAGTTAAACGGAATATAACTCAACCCACTAACTAAATGTGAGATAATGTTCGGCAAATAATTCTGTTTTAGAAATCACAAACATCACACGTTTGAGGTTTGTATTGAAATTAGGACAAAATGACAAAAGGAGTGTAGCGAAACTCCCAATTTCCATGGAAACTACAATTTCCGTGTATTCGTGAAAGTTTTTTAAAATAAATGATATACCCTATATTATCGCTCTTCGGTGAGCACTGAAATTTGGCTTAGGCTGACTGTGTTAATCTTCGTTGCGCTGAACCTCATTCTCTAATACCACTAAACGCGGTCGAATGACATTCATACTAATTAAATTTTGCAGAAATGTTTTCGAAATCCCGGGAAATACTTTGGAGGTAAATGAACATACTTCAAAGTATTTATCTATCCAATATAAATCTACAATGTTTCTCATTGCTAATCACTTTATTTTTCTATAGAATTTACAGTTGAACTCGTTTGATTTTGCAAAAAAATAGCTTGTTATTTTTACGAATCCATGTTCTAAATCACTCTGGGTTTCCCAGTGCGCCGTTTTTAACTTTTTATTATGTGTTCATGGCCTTATCTGCTTGTACAATCGGCGCCATGCCTTGCAAAGGCGTTAAAATGGAATCTGATAAACGCTTCCGCAACCTCGCCTTAGGAAATAGTGAGGTTTTTCAGAACCTGCAAAATGACAACATTCTGGAATTTATTGTCCAACTGGAGGATACCGATTGGGGGTAGCAGTTGCGGTCAACTTGACACAATTATGAACTTGACGGAAATAGATAAAGCCTCGAGACGTTAAGATGGCTAGGGAAGAAAGACGTTTTGCTTACGTCCTTAACGATGACACGATTTTTCTTTATCAAAACACCCGGTAGGGGTCCGAAAAGATACGATTGCCTGGCTGACAGTCGGCACGATTGGTGTAAGATTAATTCAGCTGCGAAAACGATGGTGGTCAGACCCAACCGCAGACTTTTAGGATTATTCGTAAGTGTTCTGTTAAACGGGCACGGTTTTATTTAGCATAACGGGTAACATGAAAAAGGTGTTCCTAGTCTATGCAATTTTATATTCGATAAGAAAAATATTCAACAACAGAATTGAAGCGTTGGGGAGGTATCAACCTCGTTTTCTGTCCTACCGCCGGTCGTTGCGTGATTCCTAATATGGGAACGGGCAGTTTTATCAACTTTATAGTTTCCTCTGGCTCGTTTGAGATTTTACGATTATTTTCTTAATTTTCGTTGCTTTAAAAGCTCTCCTCGTTATAGGCACGATCATGTTTTTTCATGATTTGCATCCCAACTAGGCATATTTCGACTATTTAACCTATTAGTTTTGCATGTCCTTTCGGTGAGAGACATTTTCATTTGCAGCCGCCACCCGCCATCGAAAAGGTCAGTTCTTCTTCAATTATGGCGCAATGTTTGCTAACGCCAAGTCGGACGTGCACGGCTCCAACTTCCCTACTGATGCACCCTAAATGCCACACACAATCGGAAAACAGAAATCACAGAATAGCATCGATGACAACTCTGGCTTCTAGCTTTCGCTTTTCTGATGCAACCAACAGGTGTGATGAGACATTATCAGCAGGACATTTTTCAACTGGACAGACAGATAAATTTGAATTTTAATTATCTGATTAAACGAACGGCGTATATCTGTTTAAGTAAGCCCAGCCATCAAAGACTTGTAATAATACAATATGACTTACTGCTTTCTAAGATTTACTGGCAGGGTCGTTTCTAACCATTCTGGCGGATAAACGATGCAGGTATAGACTAGACATTGGTTCCGTGAATTATTTTGGGCGTTGACCTATTGCGATTTTGTGTTATTAACCATTTCGAATTTGAAACAAATTGCTTAACTCTACATGTTCACGGTGACAGAAGTCTAAAAAAATTAAACTATCTGTCAGGAACCTCCCTAAATAAATATGACTTCATTCGGGCATGTGCAGAACGCTTTGTCAGATTCAGATTAAGCTATTTTCAATGCCGACGTGTCTAGGGCTTAGATTTGTTCAAAAAGTCGTCAAGCATTCCAACAATGCGTGATTTGGAGCGTGAGATATTATTATACGACAAATAAAGTTATTAAAGCCCCGTTCTCAAGGGTCGCTCCCTATGGAGGAACAAATGTTTAGTTAGGTGGGTCATTTTTCGAACCAAAGACGCATGGGTTGACATGGAGTGCTAGTTTTAGGGAACTCGAGGAACTTTTAGAGCGTTCGATGATTCGCTTGAATATCTGATAAAAAGTTAAGACTATCCTCGCAAATCAAAAACAAAAAAACCTATGGCAGTTTTGAGAGAGGCTTTCGTCATTTTTTGACAGTACGAGACCCCTTCGTATTGACCCGTTGCCACCAACAACCTTACCAAACAGAAGGTGTGAAGGGGGAGTAATAAATCGAGTCAGGCAAGGGGGTTTCTGTTGATCCTCAGATCTCGAACGGCCCAATAAGATTGTAAACATAACGTCGCGAAGTTAAGGACTTTTCTCTGAGCGATAGATTATATGCTGTGTCCTTCACCATTGGTTCTCTGTTAGGGTTTTTTCGGGATACAAAAACTACACATTTCCGGCAAAATAATTCCACAAAAGTGGACGAAAAATAAAGAGAACGGAACGGCATAAAAGACACAAATGCATGCGGCTGTCTAGAGAAGGCATTATAACATTTGAATCATACAAATAATTGTATTCTTTTAGAATTTACGGGTACGCAAGGTTTACAATGACCATGAGTGGAGTGCGTTTTAAAACGTGCAAAACTCACATTTGATTGATTCAGAAGGTCAAGCGGTTTATTGGAATGAGTCCGACCTATTTAAAGGAAAAGATAATATGCTATATTTTATGATTACTGTTATTATAAAATATCTTCAGATTTTCATTTATGAAGAGCGTGTCAGTGGAAGTGGCAAACGTAAAAGGGTCCAATAAACATCTCCACGTTTCTGTGTGCCTGGGTATGGTTAACTCTGAGATTTAATTGCGATTTTGTAATAATGGACTGAGTCATGCATTCACGTTTTACCTTCTGACTGGGTTTAACGTGCCTATGATGGGAAATGAGGGTTGCGTGATGTCTTAGAGACATGTTCCGTCTAACGTAGAAAGAAAACAAGGTATTTCTTAAGTGTTTCCTTTATGCGTGTGTCTTTCATTTGAGGAGCTCATGTGATCTATTGAAAAGAGCGCTATTATCGCCCAGGAAAGGGTTCACATGCTAAGGCAAATGCAATGGTCCCCTTGGATGTATTGGAAGAGGCAAGAGGCCTCCTTTCAGTTTACTTTTACTGTTGCTGCCAGTTTCTCCGCAATTGACATATTCGAGATTGTATGAGTCCCAAAAGGGTAATAATGGGCTGTGGCTGGAGTAAACGCTTTGTGTGAAGCGTTTGGAGAGGGAGCCACGACAGTGTGGACATGCCAAAGATGATTTACAGCATTTTCTTCGCGACCATTTTTTTGAAAGGTGAACCCAGATTAGGCAGACCAACAGATAACAACAATGGCGAAGGGGGGCTCCAAGGGGGAAAAACGCAACACATTATTTTCAAGCTTGGAATACTTCAGACTGAATCGATTCAGATCACAATAAAAGCTTGTGTGGCATAAAAATAAATTTAACATATTATTTGTTATTAAAAGAAACAATTTTTCCTCTACAGGTGTGTTGCATTGTGCCCCTATCTTGCGTTCTTTTTGCCGCGTTCATTTTCCCAGATTTCTTTCGTAAGAACAACGCAAATAGCATTTAATTTAGTGCGTAAAGCCATCTGCTTATATTTCTGCCCCTGGCATATGTTCGCATCTATAAAATTTAGCAACATACTAATGAGGGGCGCATTTGAAATGCTTCAAACCACCAACGTTACCTTCCTCTGATTTGAGTAAATAGGATATTTCGACTGGAGGTTTGTTCTGTGTATCTCACATTGTTTGTCGGCAGGAGTTGACATAAAAAGGTGATTCGGTTTTTATTTTGAGAGGATAGGATCGAGTGTCAATGATTTAAATAATCTCTTGTGTCGCCATCTGTTAAAACTTTCTCATCGAAATAAATAATAAATCCGCAGTTGACACGGAACAAAGGAAGCGGACATTTAACCATCGGACAACTGAAGCTATTGTTATTACCAATCGTTTTGCTACATTCATGATCGAACATTCATGATCTGATTCTGGTAAATCGCTGTGTGTCAAAACTTTCTCGAAACGAGTTTGATGAAAAAGAAGAATGCAATTAACTTGAAGGCCTTTGGATGTGAAGCCACCTGAATGTCATTAAGGCCGTTTTAAGATAGATATTACTCGAAATGATCATGCCAGACCTAGAAAGAGAACGTCTACAGAATGAAAGGTTTTCAAGCAATGAATGCCTAAAAATGCGAGATGTCAGAATGACCGTGTTGGAATGAAAGAAAGCTGGCTCCTTCAAAAAATAGGGCCTTGCTCCTTAGCGAACAAAAATGATCTAACCGTCGTGATTAATCACCCGATGTCTTTTAATTGCAGCCAGAATTTCGAAGGCGTTTCCGCTGCTTTCTATACTTGAAGCCTGTCCGGATAAGGACCAGTTGAAACTATTCAAGTCACAAATGCGATTGAAAATAGTGGATCATCTACACTCGTGATTTAAAAGAATTATGCTCTAAATTGTTGGGGGCATAGAGAAGAAAACAAAAGTTCGCGGTCTTCCTTTGAAAAGACTAATGCTTTTATTCTGTCTTTTAAAAATGGTCTGCGCGCTATTTACAAACTGTGGTCGTGCTGTTTTAAACGCAAAATGTGGTTTGGTCACGTTTTCATGCACGATTCTGATAATTTAATTTGGCAAATATACTTGCCTTGCGTGTTCTTACGCCGTGGATCTATTCAACCTATTTTCGGTTGTCCAAACTAATCCCACCTGACAAAAAGTTGATATTTCTTCACTGGTTCTTTCTTGTTTTATGATGCCAATATCATTGTCTGCATTTGGCAATTGTTCTTTTGTCAAAATGTTAATCTGAACGCCCATTGAAAGAGAACTACCTCTGATTAATTAGTCACGCTGTAACATAAATGTTAACTCACAAAAACAGGTTGTTAAGGTAATCAAAAGATACGTCGCTTCTTCACTAGATTCTGAAGTTTGTTATTCCAAAATATTTTTTTTCATATTTGTAGTTTCTATAATTCTGATGACAAATAAAAAAAACAGTTTTTGGTTGGAAACTGTTGTAAAGATTATTTTTGCTGTGATCTGTTAGAAAACAGAATATCATTGTTTAATGATGTTGAAGACGATTTTAGTTTATCGGCACGTCATAACGTACATTACACCGTAATTAATTTGAACGTTTTTTTATCTCTTATTGAAAACAATTGCTCGATGTCTTGGGCCGTGGTGACATACGTTGTTAATTCACACATTTTAATGGCAATCAAAATTTAAATGCATAATCATGACGACTGACAAAACAGAAACCGTACTTGAATGGTGGTTTAGAAATCCCGTTGCAATGGTCTTTTTTCCGGTTAGGTGTCTTTAATCATCTTCCTATAAAGCAAACGAAATGGAATTATTAGCAACTGTGTTTAAAAAGAAAAGGGTAGATTTTTTTGGTTTTCTGTATATCAACGATAAGATATTATTCGAGAAAACAGCATAAGCGGCAGAAGCAAAATGTGTTGTTTTTTTATCGAAAATTACTGCAAAATATAAACTTCCCTATTGGCATTAACCATTATCTCATTGTTAGCTTAGTATAATCCGGATGATGCGGTTATAGCATTAATTTGTGCAGATTTGCCAATTATGCTCCAGAGGTTATGCATAGCTTCCAAAATATTCACCTCGGCTTTGTAAATGATATGCTGGTGAAATTTGCTACTATTAAATCGGCTAACCTTGCTGCATACAAATTTGGAAAGGAACCTTATCGGGCATAGTTTTAAGCCTGTACTAATATTTACACGGAACCGTATTTTGTGGAGCAAATGAAGGTCGATGGATTAATCGAACAAGGCTGGTCATTAAACACTGGGAAAACAGTGAACACGCAGTCATGCTGCCACGAAATTTAAAGAACCGGTTAAATACCGCTAATCCCGTTCCCACAATGCAGTCCGCGCATAACCCTTTGTTAAAGACACCCATGTACATCTCGAATGGACTAGAAGCAGCATTTAGAGGTCACAATGATGACATTATCTGTTTAAAACGAATGATCATTGATTTAATGTGCGTTATTACAAAATGAACAAGGGCTTGGTCTAAGCGTCTAGTAAACATTACCTTTTCTTATATCAGAAATCGAATTTTATTCTATTCGTGCTGAAAGATATTCATATTTTACGGTTTACCGGAGGTCTGTAGAGTTGCCACCCGAACAGTCGTGCATCATATATGTGAAGCAAATATCTTCATCTTTACCACTTCTGTTTATTTACGCAAGCCTAGATCGTTTGGCACCCATCCTTATCAGGCACCTTTGTAGGAAACTGTCACTGTAATAAGTTAAGGTTATTTATACACTTGCAAACGAAAGCGTTTAACTCTGTCGTCTTCCGCGCTGTCTTAATAAAGCAAATTTTGTATTAATCGTCTTCTCAAATGCCTGTAAGACATTCGATTAATTAATCAATTATTATTATTTTATCACCAGGGTTGTATACTGGTTTTAAATAACAGTGGTAGCAAAATTATTTTTTTTCACATTTAAAACTAGAAATATTATTCATCTGAAATCTTGTGGATATTTTCCTTAAAAGCTTGATTGTAAGTATGTTAAGGAAACTAAAAGGGTGAAAAAATCTACCTTGAAAAACGCGAATACCGCATGAATAACCTTTACAGTTTAAAAATAAATCCATTGCATGCTGCATTTTTTCTTCACCAAATAAAACAAGCCGACGCAATTATTAAAAAAGCCGTTCTCAAAATAAAATTTCAAATATATATGTCATCATAACGTACGGGGTGAATATTGCCTTTAAAATGCCACTCTAACAATCAAGGCTTTAAATTTATATATTAAAACAAACAATGTTTATTATAAAATAGGAATAAATATAAAAGTTATTTGTTTTTTAAGTGTCGAAAAATAAAAATAAACGATTGCTTTGAAGCATACATTAGTTGCTAATTCCGATTTCATTGAGGCTAGTCTGTCTAAATAACATTTATGTATACCATATTTGGCTATTTGTACACATTTCCCCTCTTGTGATTTTGCACAAGAATAATTTATAATCAATATTCATGAAATTAGCAATGCGCATGGTCAGAGGAAGAATACTATTCTTTCCTATGACTCCTGTTACATAAATTTAATTTAAACCTTCCTTTTGCTCAAGTTACAGGTCCTCGTGACCGAATTATATGGATTATTATTATTTTTAATTTGCGATAGACGAGAAATAAAACAATGAGAGGATTTGGGTCTAGTTGTTTTATTGGCTCGCATATATTTGCGCTGTATCTGACGGTATTTGTTATCGTGTCAAAAAATATGACCTTTTAGAAACTGACTTCATTAGCCGATCATTGTGTTCAATATGAACCAGGTTTTTAAAACGATTTCCGAGAATGGTGGTATACATCACGCAAGACGTTTTTTGATTAACAACAGTGGCTTTCCACTTGATGAAGAAACATGGTCAAAAATGTTAAAATTTTGTATCGAAACATGCCCAAATTATCAGTCTGAAATTGCCGATGCTTTTAGCGAAAATCCCGTTAACCGAGTAAAGTTTTTTTATAACTAAATATTAGTCTTATTCTGTCTTTCCTCGAAAAAAATTAAATAATCTTTCTTCAAAAGAAAAGATCAATGCTGTTCAAACGTATCTTACTTCGCTGGAGTATCCTTTATAATATTGAGGATCAAATTTTGATCTCAATAGCCTGATTCCAGGCTGATATTTCATACCACCACTGAAATTTATCAGTTTTTTCTAAAACAAACGCTCTAGGCACTCCCATATTATTCGACGATGAATATGTCAATTTGTAAATAAAACGTCCTTAATTAAGAATAGATACAACTTCACGGGAACACAATTCTATGTTATTCCAAAATCAAAGCCTATCCTCAAGTAATTGGTTACTTGCCGTACATTTGGTAGGTTAGAAGTCATTGCGAAGTCCATGATACGTGAATCACTGCCAATCAAGTGCCTTGAAGCTGTAATTTTGGCAATGTGAGTATTTTAAAATGCCTGAAAATGACTTTAGTTACCTAACACGGGAACATGCAGATCTGAATAGATTTACCCTCTCGTTTAAGTCCCAATTTGAGAAGCAGGTTTATAGTCACGTTGTTCTGGGAATTTGCTGTCGTGGAATTTTTGGAAGTATTGGCATGAGTCGCCGCAACGACCTTATGCACAAACCTCTGGAGAGTAACGTAAGCTCTTTATATCTCGTGCTTCAGGTTATGGCCCTATCTACCTTCCTTCAATTTAGAGTCTGTCAAGTCTCATAAAAGATTTTATCAACGCTTACAAGGGCCATGGTCATAGAGTGCTTAAGATAAAAGTCGGTAGTCCTATAACTCACGCGCCGCAACTAACGGAAAAGATAAACTGGAAGGTCTGTTTATTTCTTAAAGAGACCGTTGTAGAGTTTAACATTCATCCCTTCCATGCGTACTAGTGTGCAATGGGCTTCGGTTGTTGATGAATATGCCAAGATGGTACGTTTCTTAACATAAATTCACCACAATACGGAGAGCCAGCGAATCCGTCTTCTTATTTAGCTGTCAATTTCCACGGCGACTATGGTACAGCCAAGTATATTTCGTTACCAACGCATCTCCACTACTCCAAGAATCCATTCCGTCGGACCCACACCTTCGTTTGGCACAGAAGGTTCGGTCGTGGCCAAGAGAGCCGGCGTCACCAACAGCCGAAGACGGAAATCCGAACGCCTACGAGCATGTATAAGTTCAGACCAATGAATTAGCGTGGATTCAAATCCAAATGTTAGGAAGAAATACTATCTGCAACAATCCATTCACTGGGATATGCGCGTAAGAAAATATACTATTAGTATCGGATGTAAATAATAAGTACAAATGGCATTCATCCTTAGTACATTTAAAAAAACTTATAAGGCGCGACATCCATTAAATCAGTTATGTTCTACCAGCCTAATAACTACGTTGACGAAACAGATCTAGAGTTTACACGAATTATCTGAATATAAAGTAGGGATCTTTTCCCTTTGCAGACTTTCGTAAGCAGAATTGAAGAAAACTGAAAAAATACGTATTAATAACTGTTCCCCATGCTCCTGCAACCTTATATATTTAATACTTCAAATATACATCACTAGATTCAGGAAATTTGGGCCAATTCTTGCTAAAATACGCGGTTTACTGGGTGGGTCACTTTTAATCATTTTGGTCCTTGCGTGAGTGAGTAAAAAACATCCGGACGCACATATGCCGTGACGACGTTAGAACTAGAATCAGAAATGTAAGTCAACCCCTCCAACTATCTGAGGGTGTGCCTGCCTATCGTAGCCCACAATTACAAATCATTAAGACCTGTTTGGCCCTCCTGAACACAATAGAGTCTTTATCATTATTATTACACAGGTGCACCGCCAGCGATGTGCCTTTCAATCGCTACTGCACTTACGAGTTTCTAGAAGAAGGCACGCCATTTTTCTATTTACACGACGGCCTTATATTGCTCTAGTGTTTCCGTCTTCCTTTGGTACCGCCACCTTTGCCTCCTCCTCCACGCACACCTTGTCCGCCGCCACCTTTTCCTCCTCCTCCGCGTACACCTTGTCCGCTGCCACCCTTGCCTCCTCCTCCACCGGCTTTTTTGGCTTTGTTCTTCAGTCTGAATTGGTTCTCTCGGTCTTTGCGTCGACGCTGTTTAAGAATCTGTTCGGGTTTGCGCATCTGACCAAAGGTCCTACTGCCCTTAGCCTGGCGTATCTGTTTGGTTGCGTTGCCGGCTTCACGGTCCGCCACATTGCGCTGCATTCGAGACACTTCAATGTGCACAGAAGAAGGGGAAAAAATAAAATGGGAGCGAGTGAGTGAGCAGGCAAAATGGCGCGCTCTCTGTATGGTGCCTTTCAGATGACCTGGTAGGTTAAGACGCTTTGTGTGGGCGTGCTTTAGCTACATTATGACTCCATGGGGCGTCCAGCATGCAAAACCAATGAAATGGAAATTTGCACGTCCGAGGTGTGTACAAGTAATTTACATTCCCTGGAATTCCTCTAACCTGAACCTTACACTCCGTGGACGAGTTATTAACCAATAACAACTTACGTCTCGACATTGTTCCCACGACTTTGACCCCACCACTCCCTCTACTTGCGGAAATGTCCTGGTGCTTCTCATTGTCTCTTCCGCTCCTATTCTTTTGTGACCAACGGGTGCCGGTGCGTCGATTGAATAGTTTTTTGTCGTCGTTATCGCTGTCCATGAACTCCACGACGCTGCCGTAGCGCGCATTGAAGAGGCTTGAGAAGCGCTCGCGTTTTGCAGTCTCCCGCGAGGGCTGCTTGGTATCTCGTGATTTATCGCCACCGCCATCACTGAAGACTGGTTGGACCGTTTCTGTTCGCCCAGCAGTACTATTACTGTCTTCAAGATGCGCCTTGCTGCGTTTCAGCCAGATCTCGTATCTAAATGGGCATGAAATTATACGCCAGTGACGCAGGATGACATTTATCAAGTTCAGCGCGTCAACCTACTTGTCCGTCTTGTAGGAAGCAGGGATGCAGACTCCGCTTTCGGTCTTGATGCGAGCCACATTGGCTTTGCCAGATGCGATGTCTGCATTTACAAAGCGTTTCCTCTTGCGATCCCAAACCTGAAGGGATTTGCGTGATCCAGCGGGGCGCCTGCAAAAAAATCGCTCGTAATATCGAATAACGAAATTTCAACGGAAGCACGCCGCCTTTATCTTGGTGGTCTCACACACTTCGTAACTACTTTAAGGAACAGGAGTGATGGATCCAAACAATCCCCGTATTCTATGCATCGACAGAACGCCCATTTGATTTGATGTACAGTTTAATGGTGAAGGAAGGGGTGCATCGCGGACGTTATAAAACAATTATACGACTAGGCTGCATTACGGTGAGGACTTGGTATTCTTAGTTGACCTTTGTTCAAGCATGCCAATGGCGCCTAGACTACTGTAATGCATTAAGGATTGGTAGCATTTACACATTAGGACAAATGAAATACACAACAAGAACCATACTAATGAAAGGGGAAGTTTAAGATGGATTTGCCTGTTAGGCATTGGGGATAGTTGAATGTCGATAGAAACGACCGTTCTGGTAGTAATTAAAATGAATTGTCTCATGGCACATTTGAAGGGCATAAACGATGTTGAATAGTACGTCGAAAATAAGGGAAGACAGCGCAGATAATCGTGGGAATATATATACCACATATTCGTGGTGGCATTCGACTCGATCAACAGGGATTCGTTATGGGTAGCAATGGGAGTGGACGGCATGCCCGGAAAACTCGTGCACCTTCTAAATTCATTCTGCGAAGAATCGGAAGATATTTTACCCTGAGCACTGGCGTCAGACAATGCTGCTCTCAATAACCGGTGAAGTTCAACTATGTAGGGCGATGGGTAATGAAACAGGCCCTCATTCAAGTGACTTCGGGCGTTGCCCTCAGCGACCTGCAGTTCGGTGACGATATCGTTGCCCCAGTTGCTTTTCAACCGGTTCAAAGCGACCTTGGAAATTAAGTCGGAGTGGAGATAAACAAATGGAAAACCTAAGTCTTCTTGACATGCTCCGAACACCACTCCCAACCCATATACCTACAACGGTGCACCAGTCGACTACTTAAAAACCATCAAATAACTCCACAATAGGCCGGAATTTAAAAGCCGTGCCCGCGACAGGAATGCGTCCCACCAACCTCTACCTTGTAGGGCCGAGCGGAGATGATGTCCCTTGTAACAAAGATTCGCGTCTACCGCGATGCAATCCGCCCAATCGAAACCTACGGTTGTGAAACCTGGTCACTGCACGCCGTTAATGACACGAGGGGATTGAAAGAATTATATAACTGGTGCCTGCAACGAATCTTGGAAGGGGACTGGCGTGACGGAGAATTAAAAAGTATTAGCGCGTTGAAAGCGGACTTGGTGCGCCGGGGAATGAAGGCGGTCTACGAGGTGCATCGTTGAAAACGGAACAAGAACCGAAACCTCCATATAGCCGACTTTTCATCCTCTAGCAGGCGATAACAACGTCACAGAGGAAGAAGAAATAGAATACTAATCACTTAACAAATGCATCATATTTAGCCACAGCTTGCCAGACACCGGGGAATGTCAGAGCATTGATGCAATAAACTAAGTTCAATGTTAAGGTACTGACTGATTTGCATGTCGTCAAAATTTCACGAAAACGGCATCTCCGTAGATTGGGCGTTTAGTGTTAGGGCGATACCAGGAAATGCATGGTAAGGGAATTGCCACGTACCCATGTGAAATGCCCACCTCATCCCCCTGGACGTCGAGTCGGGCGGCCTCTGCCGAGAGGGCAAAACTGCCCGAGGCGTCGACATCCTGGCCGCCTGTGTTCGTGCTTGAGCCACGTCCGGTGCCTTCCTCAGCTGAATGGTGCATAGCTGGCACAAAGAAGGAGCCCCCACCCGCTGGTGCTATCTCCTACAAATCATAAAATGTAATCATCACTGAGATCGTTCTTACCAATAGTTTTAGTTTCCCTCTTCCACCCGTCAAGCGGTTTCCCAAAATGGCTTGCTCCTACATACGGCTCCAATAACATGTGACGAACAATGGCGAAACGAATCCTCTAGCCCATAACCACGACGGATGAGCCGAGATTAAATGGGTCACTAAATGGCTAAAATGTAACCTCCGGAAAGGGCCTTCTCTCAGAAGGTTATCCCATAGTTGTGGAACTCGGAAAAGGTTCCGGGACTGCGTGTACACGTGTCTCAAGAGCACTAGGAGCGGTTTCGTAACGCACAATTAGACATGCTGCTCGTGGAGCAGAAAGTCGCCGAAAGTGGCCATCTGTGTGATGGTGCGTGGGCATATTTTGTCGGCTATTTTAAGAGAAATAAGAGTTACATCTTTGGCCAGGGTCTTGGCCGCCCCGGTAGTTGTTCCAACGATCGCGATGTGATGGTCCTCTCTCCCCTCCAGGAGGGTCTTCCTCTTCCTTTTGGTCTCGGTTTCGGCGGCAACTTTAGCGATGATTCTGTCGTGAATGCGTCGCTTGGTCTGCATCGTCTTGTAGGCCTCGGGGTTCGCTGTCTTGCCCATGGCCTCAAAGATGGTCTACAACCGAAGTGGAGTTCGCATTAGGGGGGGGGGCATTGTGATTAAATGCATTCGAACACGAAAACGGCGACGGACCAGCCCAGTTAGTGGTGCCCTGACTTTAGCGGGAATATCTCAATGTGAGGGTAGACTTTCTTTCGGATTTATTTAGGGCTAGCTTGTTTACCGAAATATGTAATGCGTGTCATTCGACATTAACATTTCAGTCCTTCCAAAGAAGCATACAATGATGGGGCGAGCTGCGAAAACGGTATTTTTTTATTTCCACTCACGAGAACTTTTCGATTGCGAAGAATTTCGAGTATAGCCTCCTTTTTCGTATCAATCGTGTCCAGTTGAGAGCCTGAAACAAATTGGAACGGTGCTGAGATGGTAGTTATTGTTTCGGGTGCAAGGATACTCCTTTGGCGGAATCGCGCCATACGAAGATGGTTATTCAAACATTGAATTGCCAACCGTGTAATGGTTGTCAAGGGATCCTAGAGGTCCCCGACATCCCATTGAACCGCTTTACGGCTCATGCCTTTTCGAGGTTGTAAAGGAATCCCGGTAGCAACCTTCACCATAAGAGCCATCCCGGAACAAACCTTTACTTTAGCTAACCATTAAAATTACACCACATAGGTATTCAAAACCCGATCGATGCCTTTTTTACCTCACTATTGTCTTCTTACTATAAATAGCTGTTGGGTTGTGAAAAACAACGGCTAAAGAGGTAAATTCCATTCTGTCCTTTGCTTAAGTCTCTACCTGACGCGGTCATCTCCTGAATACTTTGCCCACATTCAATGAAACGACTCGTTTGTAGATCAGTCCACCGCCAGGCTGTTAAAATACAACTCATTTATACCCCAAATACAAAAAATCTAGTTTCTTGATGGTAAGTAAAGCCGGAGAAAAGAAACGAAGAAAATATTACCAAAGATGGGATGAGGTGCCAATGCGGTGATGTTGTCTCGAATCTCTTTGGCCCGACGAACTGATTCTGCGCTGGATTTGGGTCGGATTGAGAGATACTTACGAAGAGCACGTTTGCACACTGGCGCAGCAGTTGACTACAAAAGAACACGGGGCGCAGAAACCGGTTGAAAGGTATCAATTGCTATAGCCATATTCCCACCCCACCACACTTGCTTCTATCAACATGTAAAAAATATACGTTCATTCTCTCACCAAAGCGATATTTTCCCGTTCGAGTTTGTTGGCACTTTCCAGGGAGACTGTGATGAGGTCAGATGGACAGGACCCAAGCAATTCATTGGCCCAGAAACCCGCCTCCTTTTGGTCTTGAATGCGATGATCTGACGTGATTAGCTGACGACCGAGGAAGACGAACAGATCAAGAAGGTAGGGCAATTCACCGGCGTCGACCAGGGAGATGGCCATTCCGGTGCGACCAGCTCGAGCAACACGACCTGCAACAAAGTTGTTTGAAAGGGACGGTAAAACAAAACGTGAAATACTAACGCCTGTTTCATAGTCAGGCATCTACGGTATCGTACAAAGATCCCGTCTAATGATAGCAATTCAAAGACGTGCGCGCCTGTGATCTAGCGACTTAGAAGCTGACGGGTGGAAGAAAATCGGTTGCTTCATCCGAAATTGAACCAACTGGAGCTACGCGCGTTGCCCCGGTGTTTTAGTTAATTGTTTGGCACGTTCACCTCTTCGGGTGGGCATGCAGACGCCGAAAACTGTACAACATATCCAGGAATCTTTACAAAAAAACATGAAGCCTGCTTATCCTCTAGCAGGATATCCGCACGAAAAAAATTGATAATTCCTAACGCATTTGGCTCTGTGGCCCGGTGGACAACTAAACACGTGGATCAGCTCCATCAAGGAGGACGTGGAGTGATTAGACTTACAGAAGGTCTACGTCCCAAAGAAGAACGCATTTGATTGCGGACGATTTTAAAGCTCAACAAAAAAACCTCAACGTGATCCCATTTCTTTCAGTAATATTAATATTCACCAGAGCATAGAAGAAGTGTGTGACATACCGACTCTGTGGACGAATAGCTTCGCTTGTGCTGGGAAGTGAAAATTTATAACATTGTCTAGAAGAGGAACATCGATACCGCGAGCGGCCAGGTCCGTAACCAAGAGACATCGCACCTTTCCCTCGCGGAAATTCTTAACGGCAATGGTTCGCGCTACGGGGTCAAGACCGGAGTGGACCACGGTGCAGTTAATCATGAATTCCTTGAGAAGCTAAAAACGGCAAGATTAGATCCCGAGGTTAACATGACAGGCTTGCTGATCCCCTCAAAGCACAGTTCTGCTTAATTAAGAAAAGCGAGAAATGTCTAAACGAATGTAGTACTTCTATGCTGCTCCCGTTTGCATTAATTACAGAGGAAACAGTGCTGTCGAAATTGCCTCAAAACGCACTCCTCCTTTACAGCTTTAACACGACGAGCACGTCGACATAAGCCCCAACCAAAGAGGTCTTCTATGTGGCCAAGGATGTGTACTTCAGATCATTATCCTCCGCGAAAAATACTTGTACAAAACTAAAGTTCCAACAGTCAGCAATATCATTTTCCTCGGTCTAAGCCGTAATGAAAGCGAACGGGATGTCTTGTTAACCTTCAGAAGTCCACCCGACCTTTTGGCTCGTGCTTGTGTTGAAGATTCCGAAAAATTAGAACTGAACGCTGGCGTCACGCAATGGCTGCCTCATTCTCCTGTGCTATTCAACTACTTGGGGGACTGGGTATTTAAACAGGCACCACAGCTGCACAAATTACCCCGACGGCAGTCGATCTGCAGATAAAAACAACGAAAACAAAACGGTTCCTTACACTTCTTTAAGCCCCTCTACCTCAGCGCTGAACCGATCGAATATTACTATATTATTTTAAAATATTCGTGTTCCATAATTCCCCGAAGAGTCAAGAGAGGTAAAATAAAGTCCACACAAGGATGTCCTTCGACCAATTACTCCGGGGCCGATCATGTTGCAATCTCACTAACCTACGATTCTGAAACGTAGCCACTACGCGTGGAACATACAAGGAAGTTGAAAGCATTCGCCCACTGGTGTCTGCAAAAACCGAGGTGTCCAATCTTAATTGCCAAGATTCGCGGGATACTTTAACCGGTGGTGCCCCCAGTGTCACCCGTGATGGCCTAATCTGGGAATGGATCCCAGGTCCCTCGCCAGTCGAGCGAAGATGCTGACCGCTGCATCATCGGGCCACCGTGCTCATGTTGGCGCTGTCGGAGCGGTGGACAACTAAAACGTGAATTTGTACAACCCAAGCGGATTTAGAGCGTATAGGTCTTCTGTTTGTCCACGGTGCATGCCGATAGAATCAGAACTGGACCTTCATATGCGATGACATAGCTGCTCGTTGGAAGCCAAAATCCGTGGCCTTAATGATGTCGGTTCACCTTCTTGCAGGAAATATCCGCACAAAAAAAACAAGCCGATTAAAGAGAACGAACCTCTTTGCACATAACAGATCAATTCGTTATCGGAAGTTGCAAGGTAGTGGCTTACCACTTCCAAATAATCGACATGATGTTTCGTCGCCAAGAAGATCACCACCTGTTCTCTTTCCGGAATAATTGTTTGTAAGATGTGGATGAGAAGAGCCTCCTTTTCAAATGGAAGACATGATAAGAAAGCCATTGTAAGTTGACTACTAAGTCTTGAATCGACATCAAGCCGAATAAGAGCGGGTTCTGAGAGACCGGCTCTAGCGAATTCCAACAATACCCCAGGAAGGGTGGCAGAGAATATCAATGTCTGGCGCTTTGAAGGCAAACGGTGGAGAGTTTCAGTCAGCTGCTCGGCGAAACCCATTTCAAAGAGTCTGAAAACAAACATTCGCGATTATGAATATATAATGCAGTGAAACGTTTGGGAAATTTAACGGACCTATCTCCCTCGTCGAATACCACGAATTCGATAGACTTAAGGGACAAATTCATTTCCATGATCACATGAAGAAGTCGTCCTGGGGTCGCAATTATTCTGATCGGATATTGGTTGAAAACAAAGAGGACCTTACATATCTGGATTTTGATGTACTGCCATAAATTGATCTTCCATTCTAAATTAACGAAATGTGGTTAAGGATTCAATTTTACTTGTCACCGCCGACGATTACCGCAGCCACAAGGTTGGTGAATTTTCCTATCTTTAAAGAAATTGAAGATTCGATAATTTGAAGGCTTTTGATTCGGGCGAACCAACGGGTCTAAAGCGTGGACTTACATCTCGAGTGAACGTCAGAGTCTGCATGGCCAATTCACGAGTGGGACTGAGCAAAAGTGCTCGAGCGCCTGTGTTCTGGTGTAATCTAAGTCGCTCTAAAAGAGGAATCAGAAATGCTGCCGTTTTTCCGCTTCCAGTTCTAGCCATTGCGACAACATCGCGCCCCGAAAGAATCGCTGGGATCGCTTTCCGCTGGATGGGTGTTGGTGCGTTGTATCCTTTACGACGAATGCCATTGAAGACGGGCACGCTAAGTCCCATTGCCTGGAAACCACCAGCTTTCTTTTTCTTCTTGCGATTAACGTTCCCCACAAGGCGCCGAGCCTCGGTAACGTCAATATCCGAAGCGTCCGAGTATTCTGCTGATGACATACTAAACACAAAATAAATAAAATAACGGTAAGCGAAACTGCAGTCATTTGAACGAACATACAAGACTAAGTGAAACGGAGTGACCAACATCCGTTCAATCATATAGATGCCGCTTTTAACGCATCGGGATCTGTTGCATAAATAATAAAAATTGTGGCTTTAAAATTTATTGAACAAACAAAAACTAATAAATATATAAAAACATCAAATATGACGGATATAGATAGTTTTATGAACATTACATTTGACTCGCACGTGCAAATTTAGAACTTTGATTGGCCAAACTCATGTTGACCATATGCTCCGCCTTGTTATGCGAATGACAAAAGCACGATCTGTCGTATAACTAATTATTTCCCAATATTTCGAGTTTAAATAGTGAAAACAGCGTTTTCTTCAATTTCTGACACCCGTGCTTGTTCTATATCTTTATATAATCTGTAAACGGGAGATAGTATGCAAGTAGTTGAGAATCTTACGAACGCTTTTAAAATTACAGTAAAGCTTAAATTAACTCTTCATAAACTCATAGGTTCTAGGAAATAAATTAGGTATTTGCCTTATTTTAGTCACGAAGACCAAACTTGTTAGCATTTTTTGTAGCAACAATAAGTTTGTGATATTTCGATGACTTCGAGGCCCAAAAACCAGAATGGCCCGATGTCAAAAGGCGGAGGTCGGGAATGAAAAATGTTGTTTATTATCCAAACAATAGGTAGTGCTCGATTTGGGCCGAAAACGCCAACAAGGCGCGATGCCCAGGGCCTGTAACTGGGAATCCTCTGTGGACAAACGTGGGGCGTGTCGTGGTAATGGGTACCGGCCAGGTGTTGTCAATGTTGCTTTAATTTATGCACGAGGACCAAAACTTTCAGCAGTAAAAATAGGCAATATGACAAGTATTAGATGTGAAAATTGTCTAATAGTTCCTGTTTCACCTGCTTTGGTGATAATAAAAATTGGGACAAATAGTGAATGACCGAATTGCGATATGCCGCTGTTCTTGTTGGTATTGAACGGTATAGTTTACGCATTGGTCGAAGAGATTTACATTCAGATAAACTCGGATAGAGTGGATTGGAGGGTTCACTTAAAATATGAGCAGCGATTAGTGAACAATTATTGAAATGGCGTTGAACGATGATTTCTTGAATAGAGAGAATAGGAAGACAACTAGGAAACGAGATTATTTTAAAAAGTCTATGAAGGGTTAAAAAGTCAGAACATTTAAGGCCGGGGAAAATAACTGGAGAACAATATACAATAATGGGAATCATACAGGCATGTACAAATGTTTTTGTGGCTAGAGCTTAAGCCAAGTCCCCTGAACCGACGAACTAGGAAGCAGAGTCTACGGCATTTATCAAAGACGGCATCAACATGATCATTCCATGATAACCGACTGTACAAAATAACGCCGAGGAATTTCGATATTAAGCTCGAAGCAAAATTATGGAGTGAAGGGATTTCGGGAGTGTCAACATTGGCTGTCAGGGAAAATGTAATATAGATGCATTTTGATGCATTCAGCAAAAGACCATTCTCCGAAGACCACTCGAGTACCTCCGAGACTGCCTGCCCGAGTTGTTGAGAATCACCATCCGTCTTGAATGCATGGCATAAAGTTAAGTCATCCGCGTATTTTATGAGTATCACGTCGTTAGGGGACCGAAGGCTCGACGTGTAATAGTTGAAAAGGAAGGGAGATAGCACAGCGCCTTGTAGTACACCGCAGTTATTTGGCAAGGAGGTGGAGGCTTCATTTCCGACTCTGACATGTTGACGTCGATTATAAATATAGTTTTGAAGCCAATTAATCAACCATCCTTCAACGCCATCTTCACATAGTTGAGAAAGGATGCGGGAGCGTGAGATATTGTTGAAAGCAGAGGAGAAGTCCAAGGAAACCCCTTTGACGGCTTTCGCTCCGGCATCAGGTGAAGAGTGGAGGGTGTGCGATAACGTAGCCACGGCGTCCAGAGTGCTTCGATTTGATTTATAAGCAAACTGAAGAGGGTCATCGGCAGCTTTAAGCGTGTCATCTAATTTTGAGAGGAGGTGCTTCTTAATCACTTTTAACCATACAGATGAGTTGGAGATAGGTCTGTACTTCACAGGTCCGTCGGAACAATTGGCCGGTTTCGGAATTGGTGTTATAGCGACATCTCTCCATTCCGAAGGAAAGGAGCATTCTCCTAACGACTAATTCACGAGCTGTGTGACACACGGAGAAATCTCCCGGTGACAGATTTTAAGAATCGCCGGGGGACCCTGTCGGGACCAGTCGCTGTGGAGCTCTTGAGACCAGCCAATATTTGGGAGATAGAGGATTCGTGAGCGGGCAGGAAAGAGCTGGGATTAAGAGATCTAACGAGAAGTACCGGATTTGAAGATAAAGCCATCGTTCAGAGTATCAAGGTCAGAGGCACGACTTGGTAGATATGGGCGGAGGGTTCCTGTCAATCTGTTAAGATTTTTCAAGAGGTCACCGGGTTTCTTTGGTCTGAACAGCTCATCTACAAAAATCGTGTAAAGCCGTTTTAGCTCAGCTGTGATCTTGATCGAAATTTGTTCAATTTCTCTGTATAACCTCGTCACGTCAGAGCTGCCAAGAGTTAACAGGTTCGCAGATGCGGCAGTTTGATTTACGTAGTTTTCGAGTTTAGTTGTATTGCTTCGATGGGGATACAACGTTGGCTTCGCTTTTGAATGGGCGTACGAGTGAATCACAATCACATGGGACCAATTCAGTAATATCAAACATTGTCACAAGAGTCGAGAATAAATCGCGAGGTGCGATCAGCGGAAGACAATTCTTTGAAGACTACTCGAGTTCGTCTGTGACGGCCTTATCGAGCTTTTGAGAATCTTAATTTTTCTTGCAGGCCACGCATAAAGTCAATTCGTACGCATATGTGATGTTTGCAACGCCAGTAAGGAACCGTCGTCTAGACTTGGAACAGTACAAAAATAAAGGTACTTCTTAGGCAAGGAGGAAGAGGGTTTTTTTCTGGTTCGTCCGTATTGGTTTCGGTTACAGAAATATTGTGAATCCAATTTATCAACAATCCTTCAACGCCACCTGCACA
>JAPUBX010000049.1:0-64314 GCA_028672205.1 Proteocephalus fallax
CTTTTCCAACTACCGGCAGAACAGAGTGAGAGTCTTGGACGGAATCCGAACCGTCATTGATGTTGTTGTTAGACACAGTTGAACACAGACGTGCCACTTGTGTAATAATGGATGAGACTAAAGGAGATGAGGGAAACTTACGCACGACCCATGACATTGCGGACTCATAGTCCAAACTCGGAAGCGTCGTTCCATTGCGGGCACTTCAGGAGCCACTAGATGAAAGTGGCCGCTTTCCGGTAGCTCTGTGCTCGAGAGGAGCTCTCGAATTTGTCACTATGAACACGGCGATTACAGGAAGAATGCCTCGTTTATACTGAAAGATAAATATTTCGGGCATTCAATATTTACAATAGCCGTTAATCGATTTTAATTTGAATTTGAACCATAACACCGTCGTTGTTGATCGCATCTCTCATTTGAATTATCATAAGGTTTATTTAAGGTTTTAAAAAACAGCTATGATACTAGAATCGGAGATTTTACATTGAAGATGTAGAAAGACGAATAAACTAAATAAAAACTATTTCAGAATTTGCACGGAAGTTAAATAAAGCCCTTGAAGTATATAAAGTTTGGCAAATGCATAATGATCAGCCATTGAAAAACCGTATCAACGATTAAATGTGAATCTATTCAGTGAATTCAAAGACCGTTAAATGAGCATAAAAACGGCGCTTATTGCAGAATTAAATTTAAAAGAATACAAATGTGTCGAATTGTGGATCTTAGACACCTTGGGGGCATTCATTTCCTCGTTTAAGTCTTTTATAAAAGTCAACAAGAAAACGAATAAATGGAAGAACTGTTTAGTCGATACATTCGATACAAAGTGTGAACCACCACGAATTTACATTCTACTGATATAAAGTGAGTAGGCTTAATTAACTTATTGTTCAATTTTCAAGGCCAACTCTTGGTGTCAGCGATTCGCGGAGTTCTTTAAAATCGTTGCAAATGTTAGTCAGTTGAGAGAAAAGCTCCAACGTCTTCCGCATACCGGCGTCGTTTTCGACCTCGCACCCTATCTAACCGACATCAACTCCTTCCTTGCCATGGCGCTGGACTACCTTCGATGGCTCGGTATGTCTCTGTTCCGTCGTTTTTTTATAGACAATGTCGCGTCGCGTGAAGATTCTCGGCGATAAGACATGGGTCACGTCGTCTGCGTGTTTGATGAATTGATCCTTTTTGTGGCGACGGAAATTGTGGACACCTTCCAATCTCCTTGTGTCTTTGATTCGTCGTGCCCAGGTTTCGCAGCCATCGGTTAGGATTTTTAGAAAACCCGCGCCGTAAACTTATATCTGTGTTGCTCTACATGATTGTGTGTAGTTTTTTGTAATGCTTTTATGGTGCTGTGGACACGTAGTCGTATTCAATCCTTCGATTTGCCGTTCGGCAGAATAGAATCCAGATGTTTTATACTCGACGGAAGCATCGTTGAGGTAGACAACCGACCGGGGGTCGTCGAGAAGACTTTCGTTTGCGATTAGTTGATTTGCGACCCCCTCTGTCTTTGCAAAGTTATTGAATGTATCGATACATTTGAAATGCAGTTATTTAAATAATATTTGGAATCAGTTTTTCCATTTGATTGGTATTTCGATCAAATAATCTTCTCAGCTGCCCCATTTCGTCAAAAGCGAACCTTCAAGAATCCGCAACGTGTAACGAAGATCGCCTCCTTAATACCGTCAACGGAATTCAACGTTACCGTTATCCGTCTAGACGTCCGAAATGAAGTGGAAAGGGTGGTCTTTGAAGAAACTCGCACTATTCGGACGCTGGATTTGCGTAGGTTCTTTTCTGTTGATATCATTTGTTTGGCGATCGCTGAAATAACCCCCTGCGTAGTATTCGATAGTGTATTTCCAATAGCGTGCTTGCTCGAGAATGCGCCGTACACGGAATCTACTGTCATATTATTTAACGTTACGGAACTTTACGTTATTATAAATTATTGTCCTGATACAGAATGCAGATGTGGCTGTCGCGCAAAATGAAATAAGCGAAAATTGAATGCAGAGTAAATAGAAAATCAATCCAGACTGATTTATTATTAGTTTTAGTCCCATCAATTATTCTCGCTAAAGGATTATCAGAGATAATGGAGTTTTCATTGATATAATCAAGTTATTCTTCTCTCTACAAAACACCGCTAGATTAAACAAAACTTTAATATTTAAATATAAAGGACTTTTATAATGTACCATTCATATTATATGCATATAGCGGATGTGGGATTGCGATATGAAGTCTGTTCAGAGAGTCTGAGATTGCTGTGGAATATGCCAATATCGGTTCCCCCGGACGAAGTGCACAACATCTTCGTCGTCGTATCTTTGCGCTACCAAGGACGTTTTGACCGTATCGTGGCAATCATGGCCAATCGTAAGGTGATATTTGGCATTCATGCAAATACGGAATATGACATGGACGTATACTTGGCCAATGATTTCCATGGTGACCAATGGATAATTGAAGAGCTACCGATAATTGGAGAGTATCACATCGGTCCCGAATCATTTGGTATGTTCGGACTGTTTCATCATCGCAATTATTGTTTGAATTTCAAATACTTCTTTCAGTTTCAGAATGCCTAGAGGACATATTCATGGCAACCACAATAACCTCCATCAATTTGGAATGGATTCCAAGCATCTCCGTGAGTAAGGTGATAATCAGTGAGGACACAAAAATTCCCGATTTCCGTTTTGTGAGAAACCACCCTTTCAGGCTGATAAGTGTGTCCGACTTGCATCGAGACTCATATTTCAATGTCACACTCATTGGGCAGAGACTGGACAACAGCGGCCTGAACAATACATTTGAATATTCCAAGAAAATGAGGACAAAATCATTAGGTGTGTTTCCTAATAAAAACTCAGTTTCATTTTGATATTGTTTCCTACGTAATTCCTGGGTTGCCATTTCAGACCCGCTTCAATTCCACTTCGTGGGTCTTCCAAATGGAATCAAAGTAAGCTGGAATCTGCGAACGAATAGTTTGAAAGCAGACGTAAAATATCTGGACGCATATTTCATTGTTTCGCGACATGATAAATGGCATATCTACTGCGAGCCACTGCTATCTGGGCACGCAATCCTCGACAAATTGCAACCCAACAGCACCTACACCGGGTGAAATACGCTACGGACCATCCATTAATATTTCCAGCGGAAAGCCAATTCCCATGCATCTGGCGTTCTCAAGTAGTACAAGTAAGCAAGATTTATCAATGGGAAAGACGTCAACTAGAAGTAACATTGGTTATAAGTTCCCATGAAGGCCTGCTGTCTCCTTCGTGCTCATATGCCTAAACGTGATTCGTCCTGTTTTAGAGGAGGCGTTTGAAATAAACATAACAACCAGTCTTACTTCCATAACCGTTCAATGGAAACCAAATACTTTCATCGGGAAATTGACAATGCTCGTGGATACGGACAAAACTACGCGCAGGACAGAGATAGATGAATCTGCTGTATTAAAACAAATTGGTGCCTTCCCGATAGACACAGAGGTCGACATCACTATAAGAGGAATAAGACGGGTTGTTTGAAAAGACGAAGAAGCACAATTCCATCATTTCGAGACTGTTCAGACAACAGCATTGGGTAAGCAAATTATATGTGTCAATATTTTTAATTTCATTTGTGTAATAGCAGAAACAACAAAGGTCTGTGATATGTTGCGTATTGGATTTCAAAAACAAAAGTGTTTTTTGATAATTCCTTTCTTCAACTCACCATGAAAGTATACAAAGAAAACAATAACATATTTGAAGTCTTGGCACCCAAGAAACTGGTATTGAGTTAATTACTGCCCATAAAGTGCAGTAAACAACGCCGCGTTAAAAGGCCGTAGCATCGCTTGTCCCACCCCTTCTGTAAACATTCTATCGTGTAACAATCGAATCGACCTCATTCCTCACTCGGAGGAACCAATGTTGATAAGGCTAAAACAAGCTTAAAGTTTTATAATTTTATGAAATGACTATTCTAAGATTGAACGAACTCAGGTAAAGTACTTTTTCGTGGCCGGCTATAATACTGGCAGAGAATACGCATAGCGATGGGTAGGATATCAGACAAGTCAGATCAATGCAAAGGAAGCATTCACCGGTAACCAAAACGTCTGGAATAAATAAACACATAATTTAAGGTCACTACAACGGTGCCTTCTAGTGTCGTGCTGAAGGTTGTAGCGGCATACGGCGTCAGTGTTGACCAAAGATCTTCATTGTCATAGAAATCAGGACCCACGCGGATTTCAACGTTGTACATCTCGTTGTCTTCTAGTTGTCCAAATTACAGATGACCCGACGTGTGAAACTGCTTCATCTTTGCACGCGATCTTTAGAATATTTCGCAGGCAACCGATGTCGTTGAAGGGAATATTGGCAGGTATCTGAAAACCTAAACGACTTCTAGTAGTATTGTGATTGAAGGAAATAAATAAACAGCAAACACCCACAGCAATTTACCAAGCGTTTGCGTCCTTAAATTCCTGTAATACCAAACGCCCGTGGTTACATATTCCTTAAGAACACGTTTTCCTCGGAATGTTACTTTGAACATCGTATGGTGTTGTAGGCAGAAGGCGGTTTCGACTCCATTGATGTGATTAGCATGTATATGTTTAACAGAGAGGACATTTTCAAAATAGAACTGCAGCATGCCAGTTAATTGTGATGGATGTAAGACTAGAAATGTCTAAACTGCACGTCTCTGGTTCTGAAAGGAAAATATAAATAGTGTCGCACGTTCTTCGATTCTTTTATCGATTGGAATATTTTTTTGTATAATTACACCAATTCCCCAATTTTCCCGATATGCATGCCCTTCTACTTCATTTAATGCTTTACAAATTTTGTTAAAATTACCATCTGCATTGTTACACGGAAACCAGGTGTAACGTAGAATTGAAAACACAATCGATGTCAAAATGCAGTAATAGTGCAGCCAAACATTTAAGAAACATCCCCAATTGTTTGGTATTAATTGCCAAGGAAGATGTTTATGTGAAATTTTTCATTAACATGCATCCATCATTATGATTGCGTTAAGCTTGCGTCGTTGAATGTCGTTGAATAATGTTTGCGAGGACGCATACAAATATCGGTCGGTTTATGTTTGTTTTAATAGTAATATAAAGTCCGAACTTAGGCTTAGCAAACCTTACTCACAGCTATGCTATTGGTTGGATGTTACCGGGTCCGGTGGGAATAATATATATTCTGTGCCTAGTAGGTTAATGCAGTCTTGGATTCTTTGGTCTAGTAACGATTTTCCAGCAAAAATATATGGGAATGACGCCAAGTTGAAAGTGGTTTGTTATGCGCGAAAACATGCATTCAGAATAACAACTGACAACTCTCCTCGCTTAATAATTAAACAGAAAATAAAATACTTTGTAATGCTAAACAAATTGTAGATTCCCTTGTTTTACTGCACCATGTTGAATGGTTTTGTCTCAGTATTGATGATGATTTTATTTAATTAAGTCGTCCGTTGCAGAGATTGTACAGGTCTAACCATTTATCCGGATGTAAATTAATTGTATGCAGCTTTCATTTCTGTCACATCTTCTATGCAGAATAACCGACAAACAAGCTTTCTTCGTAGAATTTAATCGTTAGCCAAGTCACTTGTCTACGGTTCTGTAATAAACCAATGGAAAGGGGATGGTCCCTTGTTAGCTCTGCCCCGAAACCGGCTTGTGTAGCGGGCGCATCACGTGGACATCCACCGTTGTCATAGTCCAATAGACGGGCACAGACGGCAATTTGCGCGGGGAAAACGGTAGATTGAACGAAGATAAAAAGAGTGGTTGGCGGGAGATATTAATTGAGTAGATAAAATTCCTTGGAAAGTGTCTGCTTTAGAATAACATTAATACAGAGACATCGAAGATACGTTTCATTTCATTCGAATGCGCAAAATTATCCGCAACAGAACATCGACTTCATTGATGATCGAAATGCTTTGCAAAAGTTCTTACAAAGCAAGCAGTATAATAATAGCCAGAGATTGCCTTGAGAAACATCACCGAAAGCGTCCTCATTTAGGCCAGGGCGTCGGTATTGCATGATTCGTCTTTCGTTTTCCATTGTTGAGTGTCCGGACCCAATGCTACGGACACCAATTCGACTTTATAAAAGAGTGAGACCACGATGAACGGAACCTGGCAGATAAAGAACACAATAATCATGCCAATCAGGTTCAAAGTAAGTTTGCGCTCTTTCGTTGAAGCCCTTCGGATGCGAGTAGTCAATGGACTAGGGTGGATGGAGGATATTGGAGTTCGGTGGAACGTTGATTTACTGCAAGAAAGCATAGATTGTCGGTTTGAAGAAATGACAGTAAGAAAATAAAAATAAAGCGTAATGAACCGAGTTATTGTAAGTTCTTCAGGGTAGAATAAACGTATCGGGGCCTGTGGGTCGATTTCAATGACTAGAGTTTTGTAAGGAGTTTTTCGCCATTTCAGCAGGCTTTCCGTTTAGGGATTCCAAACTAGCCGCTGCCTGAGATGAGCGTAAAAGAAGGATTCTGAGAATGTTGTACAGAGGTACTACTTCTCGTCCCGGGACCAAAATCCCCAGCATGTCGAAGCCGTATGCCGGTTGCACTGTTACTGTTTCGAAAAGAGTGCATTCATAGACCAATTAAAAACGAGGGAAGGGAAAATGGCGTAAGAGTCCGACAGGAGAGAGAAAGTTCATTGGCCAGTCACCTGTCTCTGGCAAGGTCGTGAGACTTTACCGATAGAGCGTCGCTGGGCAGGTCCATTCGGGCGAGCAGAAGCCGTCTCTGCAGAGCATACACTTTGACCTTATCTTCGGGCATGTAGGGTCGCAGGAGGTTAAATCGGCGTGGCTGGAAGCCGAGTTTCTTCAGGGCCAATGGCAGGGCTTCGGCAGCCGAAGGTTGACTCCAGTTGCAGAATCCGCTAGAAAAAAATTGAGAATGTGTAGAAATGGGAGCAAATGATTGGCCTTATTCGTAGACAGTCGACGCAAACACACACTTACAAGTTGTAAGCCATTGATTGCGTGTTATTAGACTCTGGGTTGGCTTTGACCACTATCACTAGTAATTCTACTAAAAATATGCGCCAGCTTCATGTGTGTTGTGACAGCGCAGCGGTCGCTTCGACCGCCTCTAAAGTTGCGCAGGTTACGCGGCAACCTTTACACCATTCAAAGACGCTTCGTGGAAATGTTATAGAAGACGTCAGCTCATCCTTTAGGTGTTTATAAAGACGGACAAACCTGAATTTCGGTGATAATATCGCCTCTGAACATCCAGGGCTCATGGTCGCCCGACATTGTCATTTCGCGGTAGCCAGGTGAAATCCCTGACGGAAGAGAAGAAAGCACATTGAAGCATTAAGAAGAAAATTTCGGATTCGCGAGTTATCAAAAATACTGCAAGCGCAGAGATGATGGCAGGAATCGCAATAGGCTAATAAAAATTGCAGTGAATGTGGAATGTTAATAAATAAATACAATAAAGAGTTCTATCTACTAAAAAAAGTCCTCCTAACATGTGAGGAGTCGTTTCAAGTGAGAATGGCTTCGATGAGCCATGACCCCGCTTTCTAAAACGGAAGAAAAATGATCTCACAATGGGTTTTGTGTCGTTGAATGGTGGCTGTATTAGCTGGCTTCGAAATTATTCCAACCAGCATAAGAACGCTACATTCATTGAGCATTACGTTTCACGGTCAGTTATGTTGGGGAAAGCTGTCGTCTGTGTTTTGCAGTTCACCGTTGCAGGCGATGTTATACTTTGTTGATGACCTTAAATTTCCCACCTCTTTACGTCAAGTTTCCCATCTCCCTTGTCTAATTGAGACGTTGTATTTTTAATTATAATGCAGAACGACTTGGTCATCATGACGTTAAAACACTTATTCCAAATATTATTCAAATAACTGCATTTCAAATGTATCGATACATTCAATAACTTTGCAAAGACAGAAGGGGGTCGCAAATCAACTAATCGCAAACGAAAGTCTTCTCGACGACCCCCGATCGGTTGTCTACCTCAACGATGCCTTCGACGAGTATAAAACATCTGGATTCTTTTCTGCCGAACGGCAAATCGAAGGATTGAATACGACTACGTGTCCACAGCATCGTAAAAGCATTGCAAAAAAGTGCACACAATCATGTGGAGCAACAGAGATATAAGTCTGCGGAGAAAGGTTCTCGTCTACGGCGCGGGTTTTCTAAAAATCCTAACCATTACTGCGAAACCTGGAAACGACGCGTCAAAGACACAAGGAGATTGGAAGTAGTCGATCACATCTCGAATAAAGAAATACGACGCCGATATTAAAGCATGGGGAAGCTGTCAACACATCTACAACGCCGTCGGTTGCAATGGTTTGGCAACGTTTTCCGCCGACCAACCATGCACCTTTAAAATCGGTGTATCTAGCCGCCACATTTCCAGGTACAGAAGACGCCTATAGTCGTGGGTAGGTACGCTATAAGTGGACCTGGAACGCCTGGGATTGCTGTCGTCTATCTACAGAAAGCGCAGCTAAAAGCAGAACTTGACAACTTGTCTGATTCCACCAGGCCGCCTCTCGTACACGCTCATGGACGGCCACGGTTGTGGCATTAATGAATCCGGTCCATCGCTTCACAGGGGATAGCCGTAATAAAGAAGAAGGCAGGGGTTTGGTGTTGTGACGGCATCGTATGCTAAGAGAGAACAGAGACGTCTGACTGCGCATGCGTTTCCGTCGCCACAAAACAGATCAATTCATCAAACACGCCGACGACGTGACCCGTGTCTTATCGCCGAGACTTTTCACGTCACGCGACATTGTCTATAAAGAACAAACGACGGAACAGAGACATACCGAGCCATCGAAGGTAGTCCAGCGCCATGGCAAGGAAGGAGTTGATGTCGGTTAGATAGGGTGCGAGGTCGAAAACGACGCCGGCATGCGGAAGACGTTGGAGCTTTTCTTTCAACTGACTAACATTTCCAACGATTTTAAAGAACTCCGCGAATCGCTGACACCAAGAGTTGGCCTTGAAAATTGAACAATAATTTAATGAATCCTACTCACTTTATATCAGTAGAACTAAATTCGTGGTTGTTCACACTTTGTATCTATTGTATCGACTAAACTGTTTTTCCATTTAGTCGTTCTCTTGTTGACTTCTAATAAGAGACGCAAACGAGTAAATTAATGCCCCCAAGGTGTCTAAGATCCACAAAAATTCTATATAATTGGGCAAATTTGTATTCTTAAAAATTTCATTCTGCCCTAAGCACCGCTTCGAGACTTCTGCCGTTGACGAATCAAATTTGTACTGAAGGACGAGTGGTAGAACAAAATACCATCGTTGCTTCGTCGACTACTCGGATGAGATAATCCAGACGCTGGGAGGGGGCCACAACAAAAATTCCACGGGGTGCGTCGTGGGAAACACAACTTGGTCACAATCTGCTATGACCTGACAGTCTTCAATCGCCGCGCGTGGGCGGCTACGATTCGTGGCATCCGTGAAGCTGCCGGTTGCTCATCCTCTGACAGGAGCAAGCCACACCAACGAAGAAGTGAATGTGGACCAGCGGGATTTTCTAAAAACTCGCCAGTATTGGATTGGTCTGTCAGATACGGGAGTAGTTCCACGAAAAGTAGAGGTTCTGGTGTGATCCATCTACATTTGTGGGAGTTTCCGTAAACGAGCCGCCGACGTGCATGCTTGACAGAGCAAGCTAAACCTTGTGGGGGTCGTAGCCGAAAACTCTGCTTAAGTTCAGACAGATACCGCCAGAGGTTCCTACCATGATTGAGTGTCATGTAGAACACAGCGACAGATAAATTACCACGGCTGTGGAACGGTCAGAGATACTAATCCGACCCTAACGATTCAGTAAAGAACTGCATCGACACGATACACCTTCATATACTACTTGATTTTATAAAAACTCCGGGTTATAAGATCGGTCTGTCAGATACGGGAGTAGTTCCACGAAAGGAGAGGTTCTGGTGTGATCCATCTACATTTGTAGGAGTTTCCGGAGACCTGCCACCGACGTGCATGCTTGACATATATATTCTATATCAACGCAGCAGGTTTTATTATTGATAACATGTCTTCTGATAAGCTGTTTATTTCAGTTGCGGTTTCTTCTGGATCTCACCGGTTTGTATGCGAAATGATCCCACGGAATCTAAGAAGCATAAACAAAGTTCATAAAACAGAGAAATTTGGATTAACGCACGTTGTCAAGGTTAACGAACTGCAGTTTCAAAAAGCGGAACAGTTTTGTGAGGCAATGGAATATGAGAGATAAACGTGCAGTGTATTACAGGCGTGTTATAAACAAAACGTTGGATGACGCATGGTTACTATAAGTAACGCCTCTTAAGGCATGCACTACTAATAACGACCTTGAGATGTGTCGCTTGTCTGGAATGTAGGTTGCACTCTGCTTGCGTGGACGGTTGTTCTAAAAGAATAGATAAACGAAAATTCCACGACGACTCGAACGATGTCTTTTGCACGTATCTAATGCGCAGATGCAAGAAAATGTGCTAACAGATCTATGAATTGCTAATCAACAACGTTTTCAAACACAAGTCCTTGTCATGTTACTGGTGATTGTATCTAAGCTAACCTGTTCGCTAACCTAAAGATTTGGTTACCGGGAGAAAAATTTAAAATTGCAAAATAAATTTAAAATGCAGCGAAAAACTTTAAAATTATAGACCTTACTTAACTTAAAAATTTGATCTTTGGTATATAAAGCGTATGAAAGCGTTTGAATTGAATCTTCAAATGGAACAGCGGATTGCGACTGTTTTTCTATCAAAGTGCGTCTGTGATGATAAATATCTACGATTTAGGCCCTTCTTGCCAATGCGTTTCCGCGAAATTATCTTTATTCGCATCCTTTAGATTCCATAGACCCCTAAAACTATTTTCCATTCCAAAGTGGGACGAGATGTATCAAACTGAAAGGTATACCGAGGTTCAAAACGTAGCTGTGAACATCCAGCTTGATCAGGAACCATGCTGCAAGTTACGATTTCTGTAATAAATATCAGATAAATATCAGCGATATTATTAAACGACCCAGCCTTAAATTGACACGCCCTATCGAGGCTCTAAACGAATGCATTAACTACACTTAATTCGATTAGGCTCAACAGATTTTCTGGATACACCCCGTGTGGTGGCGGAGGGATAATGTACCTTTGCAATGCTTTAAATTCACGTCAAGATAAACAGAGACTTGGTGATTTCTGCTACAAAAAATTGACCTTTTCACTTTACATCAAACGTTATAACAGGTTTTCTTAAAAGAAACTTTAATTTATTATTTTACTCTACGCGTTGGCTAAAATATTATCATTACCGCAAACAGATATGACTTATGCATCCTCTAATTTGTGAATAGCTGTTGATTGGTCGGATAACGATGTCAAAGACCAGGTCAAAGTCACCGTGTTTTTATTAGAACCAACAAAGTATGGCTTTTTTACAAACCATCTTTAAGCATTTGAATAAGAAATCGCGAATAAACATGGTCTGAAGTTTTCGCAGTTTTACAGCCAAATATGACTGAATTCCATATGAAGTTATGAAAAACACTGGAGCGAGCAGATCCATGTTTCAGATTTCAATAAGAGAAATTCATTCTTAGTCATCCCTTCGTATAACTCTTTGTTTACAATCCCTGATTTGTCGTGACTGGAAGGACCGACAATCACTCGGTTTCTTATGAGCTGTTGATTCCCTAACCTTGGGAGTGTGTTACCTCCTCTTAGATCACGAAAATGGTTCCGCTGAAGTTCAATAAGATGGTAGTGTTCTTACCAAGCAACCTTCTAGATACTGTAACCGGCATTAAATAAGTCGGGATTGGATATAATGCGGATAAGAGTAAGTGTGTGTTTAATTTCGGTTTCTAAGGCGTTGAGGATTATATACGTGAAAATTTGAGAGAATTCAATCGCGTTTGAGTGAATGCGCAGAATATCGCCGGCATGTATAGCTTTACATTTACAATCGGATAACACACAATAATGGTGATGAATTTTAAAGACATTAAATTTGTAATCGTTTGTATCAATAACGATAATTCAACCAGAAAATGCAATGCTTAATCTCGTCACACCCTCTTTATACGAAAGGATCAAAATTCGTAAATTCACCAAGGAAAGAATAAACGTAATTTGATCTTAACGCATTTTGTTCGTAAAACCAAATGTAGTGGTTTCGTATGTGTTTTTCCTAGCCAATGAAAACCAAATGCTTTATTCGCTGCGATAATTTTGCACACGACGATGTCAAGTATACTGTGCATGTGTTCATATCGACTGAATCCACGTCGACACTCGATTGGTCCATCACATAAGGTAAAATACGAGCTACTGTTCATTTGAATCAGAAGTCTACACCCTTGTTGCGCAGAACGTGAGTTTTCTTTGAATAATTTCTCGTTGCATACTTACGAGGTTGTATACAGGGACAAAAGTAACGCAGTTCTACGCAGATTTGAGTTGTTGCTTTTCGCTTGATTGTTTTGTTAAGGGTTAAACACGTATATTTCAAATACATGAATCTTCTTTGCTCGTCAATACCGTCTTTTCGATTATTTAATTTAGTTCCGCGCACGTAATTAAAATTGCAGAGGGATCTAACGTCCATCCAATTACCTGAACGCCCCTAAGCTTAACTAATATGAAGTAACAGGCTACAATATGACACTTGCAAATCTTCTTCTTGCACACGAATCCGAAGAAGGTGACTACCTCAGTTGCTGCAATAAACTAAATCGGATGACATTATGTTATTATTGTACGGACTAGCATGTCATCTATGACTCATATTTTAATCTATGCAGCTTCGATCGGCAAAAGGTTACAAATGACCCTCCTTTTCACGAACTGAATAAGAAAACAGCAACACTTTCTTCAACATTTTCCTTTTGAGAGGAATTAATCATTATTTACATTGTTTTAATATGTTCCATACAAATAATAAAACTCTTAATCTGTTAAATAACATCACAGACACTTATCCATTAGAACTTTAATTTCAAAAAGCCATATTTGGGAAGTCAAAGTCAGGGTACATTTATTTCGTGACTTCATCTTTTTAAGAAGAGTTGATATTTCGTCTTAACGAAATGGTTTTTTTTCTCCGCATCGAAACCGTAACTCGCTTCAATACACTGGAAACGTTTCAATTGTAGGTTTAAACCTTCATTATGGTACGTAAGATTTCTTTGTTACAACTATTTTATTTAATAAACAGATCGTTCTGAAAACCAAAAGTCATGAACCTGCAACAGTCGTTATTAAAGTTAAGCATACAAGATTACACCAGAATTCGGAAATTCTTTGAGGGTTATTTGCAAATTAAACTGATCTATTTAAAACGAAAATAATTGTGTTTAACCATAATCTTGTGTTGTATGAAGATCGATAAGGCAGCATAAGGTATATCGATTAAACTTTAGTTTATTTAATTGCATGGATATGAAGGATTCAATGATAGATCTGTTCTTATCCTAACGGCCCAACCGAATATAGGTAGACAGAACGACCACTTCGTATGTTCGAATCGGAAGGTGTGTCAATTTATCGATTTAAACAAACGTTAATAAATCAGTACACTACAGGGCACCCTCCTTAGAAATGTAGTCGTGAAACGACGGAATGGCTTTACAGATATACGTAGTAAGGTGGGTAGGGAAATGTACTCGGCGTCCCGAACGAGTTGTCGCAGGAATGGACATGCGCGTTGGGATGGTTGGGAGACCTACAGGTGGGTTGTCCTTGGGTTGACGATGTGGAAAAGGATTGTCCGAGTTTCGTTTACACGTTGGGCCAGAAATTGTTGTTCGCAACCGGGTTACTCGACGGAGCACGGACCGGGGTAAAATTCACAACCACCGGCGTTTTTTCCACGAAAGCTGCTTTGAGACGATCGACGCTGATCGTTTCCTCTACGCCGTTCATCAGCACTGTTAAAACTTTTGCCGTACGTTTCCTGACCTCAAAAAGGCCATCGTAGGGAGGCTGGAGAGGCTGTATTACACGGTTGCAGCGGACAAAAACATGGGAGAACTTCTCTAGCCCCGGATCTAAATGTGAAGGTTTTGTAGGTGGTCGTGGAGCGACCGGGAGCAGATTTCTGGCGAAGAGTCTTATGCGCGTCAAGAAATCGCTAACGGCGTACTCATTGGCGGGGGAATCGGCGGCAAAAACTCTCCAGGTAGTCTTAAAGTTCGGCTGGGCTACTTCGCAGGTCAGGTTTGATCGTCGCGCGGATGCTTGGTAGGGTCATTGCCAGATTGTCCACCCAATCGTTTCTGTCATCTCTACCTTTGAGGGCTGCTTTAAGCTGTCGGTGAAACCTCTCGACCATGCCATTAGTGGCCGGATGGTAAGCTGTCGTGCGTAATCTCAGACAACCAAGGAATTCGCACATCTTGCGGAACGCGACCGACTCAAATTGTTTTCCGCGATCAGTTGTGATATAGCGCGGAGCTCCAAACACGGCAACCCAATTGTTTAGGAACGCGTTGATTACGGTCTCGGAGGTAGCGTCAGGTATTGGCACCGCTAATGGCCATCTTGTGAAACGGTCTACGCATGTCATCAGGAAACGGCAGCCCTTTGAGTCAGGTAAGGGTCCTACAAGATCGAGGTGTACGTGGCTGAAGCGAGCATCCGGTAGGTCAAACGAACTGACTGGAGCCTTGTTATGACGGATCACCTTGGAGCGTTGACATGCGATGCATGCTTTGGCCCATGTTCTCACGTCCTTCGAGAGACCTTGCCATGTGAAGCGACCAGCAATCAATTTCACTGATGCCTTGGGACCAGGGTGAGCGAGGGAGTGGATTGCATCGAAGACAATACGTCGAAAAGATGGAGGAACAACAGGTCGGGGATGTGTCTTCGAGGTGTCGCATATAATCGTGATCGCTGGGTTGGGCAACGGGAAAACTTTATAACTAGATGGGCGATTATGAGTACCAACTCGTGCCTCCTGTTGTGCTTGTGCTAAAGCCTCGTAGTCGATATGGGGCGTTGTGGTCAAACCATTGATTGTGATACGCGAAAGAGCATCAGCGACTGGGTTGTCGACTCCCTTCACGTGCCTGAATTCAATGTTAAATTGCGACAGGAAATCCAGTTGCCGTATTTCTCTCTCCGCGTACTTGGCAGATGATGAACGGGAAGCTGAAATAAGTGGTAAATGGTCCGTGAAAACCGTTACAGTTGAAGCCTCAGCCCAATGTCGGAAGTGGCGGATGGCTGCATAGACCGCTAATAATTCGCGTCCGAAAGTACTATAGCGTCTCTCCGTCGCCGAGAAAGCTTTCGAGAAAAAGGCCAGTGGTTGTTGGTGATCCCCGACCTCTTGATGTAAAACGGCACCAGCAGCTACGGTCGACGCGTCTACCATAAGAGATAAGCGAGCGTTAGCGTTCGGGTGAAAAAGCAAGGTACATTTTGCCAGCTTCTGTTTCAAAGAATCCACGGCTGACAGTTGATCATCTGTCAAGTGTAATGGTCCGTTGGCTCCACCGGTCAATGCATGCAAGGGCAAAGAGATGGAGGCACAATTGGGTATGAAGCGGCGGTAAAAATTAATCATTCCCAGAAACCGACGAAGCTGGCGGCGAGTCTTGGGGACTGGGAAACTTGAGACGGCCTTGACCTTTTCGGGCAGGGGTAAACATCCTTTGGAAGAAATCAGGTGTCCGAGGTACTGAACCGATGACGAGCCGAAACAACATTTGCTCTCGTTGATTACTAGGCCGTTATGATTAAGACGCCGAAATACCTCCTGTGTCGTGCTGGCGATCAAGATATTGTCGACATATACGAATACATAATCTAGCCCGCGAAAAATAGAATCGAGGAAACGCTGGAAGGTCTGAGCGGCGTTCCGCAAACCAAAATGGTGTCTTGATGGCGGTTTTGGGAATGTCTTCTGCTGCGACGGGAATTTGGTGATAGGCGCGCGTGAGGTCGACGGTTGAAAAAAATATTTTTTTCCGTGAAGGGAGGCAACGCAATCTTGGATATGGGGAATTGGGTAATTGTCGTGTTCCGTTACTGTGTTTAAGGCCCGGAAATCACCACAGGGCCTCCAATCCCCTTGAGTCTGTTTCGCGACCATGTGTAGAGGAGAGGACCAGCTGCTGGAGGACGGTCTAATAATGCCTAGAGCCAGCATTTTATCGAATTCCTTTTCGGCGATTCGTCTTCTCTCGGAGGCTAGTCTGCGGTAACGGCAAGATTGTGGGGGACCTCGGGTGCGTATGAAATGTTCGACATCGTGTTTAACGGGAGCGTCGTGCTTTGGAGGTTTCACTAAGTCGGGGTATCGTAAAAGGAGGGAGCGATAGGGGCACATCGGTTTGTCTGTTGAATGCTTGAGGTGAGACAGTATGGGGCAACATGTGCTACAAGTAACACGTGCATTCGTTCCGGCGTCCACCAGGCATCGTCCTCGGATATCGGGATACAAATTAAATGCGTGGAGAAAATCAGCGCCGATTATCGGGGATGGAATATCCGCCACTATAAATGTCCAGGACAGCGGGTGCTTGAAACCTAGGTTCAGGGAAAGGCGGCGGCTTCCATACGTGGGAATTCGAGAACGGTTTACTGCTTGTAAAGAATGCGTTGAGAATGACGTTTGTCGGTCGGAGTTAGAAACGGGTATAGCGCTGACTTCAGCGCCTGAATCCAGCATGAAACAAAGATTATTGCTGGGGTCCCGAATGAAGAGTACGCGGCTTTTCGAGGGAGCGCCAGATGAGTCAGCCGCTATTACTCTCTGGCGATGGCGTTTCCCGATCGTCGGCACGGAGAACGACAGTGTCGTGCGTTAGGCCCGAAGTTCGTGTGGTACCAGCATAAACCGTCCGCCGCGTCTTTAAGGAGAGGGCGATTACTTCTGCGGGAAGGTGGCGAATTTCGTGAATTAGAATTGGGACTCCGTTGGCGGTTACCTCCTTGAAATTCGGCGCGTAGCTTGGTTTCCATTTGGTGGACCAGGCGTTGCATTTCTTCGTGCCAAGCTGGGTTTGTGATCTCCTTCCTCTCTTGGCTTGGTTGTCTTGCGAAGGCGGCGATATATCTTTGTTGCGCGTCGGCTTCAGCTACTTTGTTGGCCATTTTGGCAAGCTGCGTTAGCGGGACATCTTCGGCAATTGTGACAACCATCCGGATTGCTGGCGGAAGTTTTTTAATGAAGAAAGCCTTGATAACGCGATCATTCAAGCCCATGTCACTGCAAATGCCTTGAAGGTGATGCAGTAAAGCGGAAGGTTTTCGATCCCCTATTTCAATATTGTTCAGGAGGAAATGCACATTTTCCAAATCGGAATTTCGCATCTCACTAAGCATCGCTTCTCTAAGCGTTGTATACGGCGTTTCGCCAGTAGTCGTGTTGGCGTAGGAGAAGCGGCTGGCAAACTCAGGCGTCAAAGCGCCTACCAAATGATAGAATTTTGTCAGCTCCTTGGTGATGCCAAGACAAGAGAATTGTTCTTCGATGACAGTGAACCATGCTTTCATATCAGCTGGCCAGACTGGGGAATTTTGATCGACACCGCGGCGATTTGTTCGTTGGATTCCATTTGTTTTTGTTAACTGAAAAAAACGTGGTAAGTGACGAAAACAAAATAAAAATGCTCGCCAAGTGAAGGATTCAATAATAGATCTGTTCTTATCCTAACGGCCCAACCGAATATAGGTAGACAGAACGACCACTTCGTATGTTCGAATCGGAAGGTGTGTCAATTTATCGATTTAAACAAACGTTAATAAATCAGTACACTACAGATAAATGCTATCAAAAGAAATTTAACTGACGTCAAGACACTTGGATGAGTCGTTTGCTGAAGTTATGCTTACCTGATAATACCTCTCAAGTTATTATCTTATCGTATTCTTTTTAACCTTGTGTAGCAACAAAACGGCCACGAGATATTTGTGAGTTGTGTTTATTAATTTATATTGACAAAGTTAAATGACTAAGTAAAACCAGCTTTGCATTCACATGTGTACAGGAGAAAGTAAGAATATTAACGTATTTTAAATTGTGATAAAAGAAAATATGACACGCAAGACCCGCAAAGCAATAATGTCTCTATTTTTCGAAACTTTTCAGGACTTGACGGTATGTTCCGTTTTCCGTTGCTTATTTAAACTCTGCATTATTTTAAAAATGTTACAATTACCTTTCAATTAATGTAAATCGCTGTATTATGGAAACACGGGCAATAATGTTAAGCATAATAGAATATCCATGAAAATTGAAGATACTTAATCGTCTCCAAGTGTCAGTTTCACATGTGCTAGTGAAAGATAAATCGAGAAAAATACTTAATAAACGAATCGCTATGTGACAATATGACAGATTGATTTGGTATAGTTGAAAAGAAAATTAGTTTTATATTGGAATATAATAACAGTAAATTTAAGACCAAAGAAAAATGAATCTTGTCAATGCTTTATTTTTAATCGTGCAGCCAAGCGTGAGTTTTAAATTACATGATTGCTTGAAAACGCCTTGAGAAACAATCCTTAGTGTCCACCTTTTTTCGTGTAGGAGAAAGTAAGGATTAATATTTTTATTTCGATTGCGTTATGCATCTCAAGAATACATCCTAAATGTATGAAGTCAGCATGCTTGGAAATGGAACAGAAAAAATAATAATCAGTGACTTTAGAATTTGCCCGATATTTTTTATGCCGCGACTGCCTTTTATCAATAGCGATCCGTACGTTATTTAATTTACTAGACAATAGCGAATCGATACACAAAAACAAACTCACAAAATTATGCAAATATCTTTTGTAGGAAATAAATGTAGGCAAAGTTCGTTGAAACAAAATTATAAAAATATACAAAGCGAATTATTCGGAAGATAATATCAGACTTTTCTAGTAAAAAGGTTTTAATCTGCATCGTATGCTTATAATTGTTTCTTTTTAAATGCCAATATATACAGTTGGCGCAAATATAATAAGAAAAATAATTAACCGTTGATTTATTTAAAATTTTCTTTCAAGAAATTTGTAAGTAATGTTTGAATTGTATTTTATTGGAAATAAAAGAAGACCGCATACGAGGAGAAAATCAAAAGCTTAGCTTTTATTGGAACATAAAAATTTGGTTTCAATAGTTCAGTAGTTATCACAAGCATTTTAAAATCGTCGTGCAAAAATTCTTAACGTCATAAGCGTAAATTGTGCATAAAATGTATTGAATTGTCCTACTGAATTCCAATATTACAAGTAAGCGCAATTTGCGTAACCAGAGTTACTCGGAGACAATCAATGGCAAAGCGTCGATTGGAATATTAATATATTGTTTCACTAGTGCTATAATTTAGAAGTGTGCAAAAGTAACTTCAAATCGTGTTTTTGAATCTTACAAAATTCTTGACGTCATAAGCGTAAATTGTGCATAAAATGAATTCAATTGTCCTATTGAATGCCAATATTAAAAGTTGGTTCTTTTTGCGTACCCTGACTAACTGGGATGTAAGAAAGACCATTCAATTGATTGAAAATATATTTTCACATTTTCTTTAAAGACGTGCAGTAAGTAATGTTTGCTTGTTGTATTTTATTTTGAGTACAAAAAAACCGCATACTCGGAGACAATCAATGGCAAAGCGTCGATTGGAATATTAATATATTGTTTCACTAGTGCTATAATTTAGAAGTGTGCAAAAGTAACTTCAAATCGTGTTTTTGAATCTTACAAAATTCTTGACGTCATAAGCGTAAATTGTGCATAAAATGAATTCAATTGTCCTATTGAATGCCAATATTAAAAGTTGGTTCTTTTTGCGTACCCTGACTTACTGGGATGTAAGAAAGACCATTCAATTGATTGAAAATATATTTTCACATTTTCTTTAAAGATTTGCAGTAAGTAATGTTTGCTTGTTGTATTTTATTTTGAGTACAAAAAAACCGCATACTCGGAGACAATCAATGGCAAAGCGTCGATTGGAATATTAATATATTGTTTCACTAGTGCTATAATTTAGAAGTGTGCAAAAGTAACTTCAAATCGTGTTTTTGAATCTTACAAAATTCTTGACGTCATAAGCGTAAATTGTGCATAAAATGAATTCAATTGTCCTATTGAATGCCAATATTAAAAGTTGGTTCTTTTTGCGTACCCTGACTTACTGGGATGTAAGAAAGACCATTCAATTGATTGAAAATATATTTTACATTTTCTCTTAAAGATTGCAGTAAGTAATGTTTGCTTGTTGTATTTTATTTTGAGTACAAAAAAACCGCATACTCGGAGACAATCAATGGCAAAGCGTCGATTGGAATATTAATATATTGTTTCACTAGTGCTATAATTTAGAAGTGTGCAAAAGTAACTTCAAATCGTGTTTTTGAATCTTACAAAATTCTTGACGTCATAAGCGTAAATTGTGCATAAAATGAATTCAATTGTCCTATTGAATGCCAATATTAAAAGTTGGTTCTTTTTGCGTACCCTGACTTACTGGGATGTAAGAAAGACCATTCAATTGATTGAAAATATATTTTACATTTTCTCTTAAAAGCTTGCAGTAAGTAATGTTTGCTTGTTGTATTTTATTTTGAGTACAAAAAAACCGCATACTCGGAGACAATCAATGGCAAAGCGTCGATTGGAATATTAATATATTGTTTCACTAGTGCTATAATTTAGAAGTGTGCAAAAGTAACTTCAAATCGTGTTTTTGAATCTTACAAAATTCTTGACGTCATAAGCGTAAATTGTGCATAAAATGAATTCAATTGTCCTATTGAATGCCAATATTAAAAGTTGGTTCTTTTTGCGTACCCTGACTTACTGGGATGTAAGAAAGACCATTCAATTGATTGAAAATATATTTTACATTTTCTCTTAAAAGATTGCAGTAAGTAATGTTTGCTTGTTGTATTTTATTTTGAGTACAAAAAAACCGCATACTCGGAGACAATCAATGGCAAAGCGTCGATTGGAATATTAATATATTGTTTCACTAGTGCTATAATTTAGAAGTGTGCAAAAGTAACTTCAAATCGTGTTTTTGAATCTTACAAAATTCTTGACGTCATAAGCGTAAATTGTGCATAAAATGAATTCAATTGTCCTATTGAATGCCAATATTAAAAGTTGGTTCTTTTTGCGTACCCTGACTTACTGGGATGTAAGAAAGACCATTCAATTGATTGAAAATATATTTTACATTTTCTCTTAAAAGATTGCAGTAAGTAATGTTTGCTTGTTGTATTTTATTTTGAGTACAAAAAAACCGCATACTCGGAGACAATCAATGGCAAAGCGTCGATTGGAATATTAATATATTGTTTCACTAGTGCTATAATTTAGAAGTGTGCAAAAGTAACTTCAAATCGTGTTTTTGAATCTTACAAAATTCTTGACGTCATAAGCGTAAATTGTGCATAAAATGAATTCAATTGTCCTATTGAATGCCAATATTAAAAGTTGGTTCTTTTTGCGTACCCTGACTTACTGGGATGTAAGAAAGACCATTCAATTGATTGAAAATATATTTTACATTTTCTCTTAAAAGATTGCAGTAAGTAATGTTTGCTTGTTGTATTTTATTTTGAGTACAAAAAAACCGCATACTCGGAGACAATCAATGGCAAAGCGTCGATTGGAATATTAATATATTGTTTCACTAGTGCTATAATTTAGAAGTGTGCAAAAGTAACTTCAAATCGTGTTTTTGAATCTTACAAAATTCTTGACGTCATAAGCGTAAATTGTGCATAAAATGAATTCAATTGTACAATTGAATGCCAATATTAAAAGTTGGTTCTTTCTTTTAAAAACAGTGTATTAATGTTTGAAGTTTCTTTTGAATGTTCAAACTTTTTCTACCATATGGGTTTTCAAAAACATAATTTCCGCATTTTAAGTTATAATTCAATGAAATTAATTTGTTTATTTCTTCATCTCCATTGGTTTTGTCAAGCCTTTTTGCGACAGCTGCAGATTTACCCAATTCACTGAGTATACTTTGGTCTCGGAAAGGAAAACGTTTATACAGAAGTGGTCTGAGGTTCATAACAACAAAAGTAATGCTCCAAACACGATTTGCCTTCGATTGAAAACACAAACTATTGACCATATCCGCTGGTCAAACATGGATAAAACTGTATCTAGCTTGGATATTGGATGCGAGCTGTCAATTCCATTGCTCGAATGCTTAAAACTGTCGGCCAACGTGAAGTGGGAACGGACGAATATAACGAATATTGAGTCGGATTTAAAAAGTACAAAAGAGATCGAACGTGAATTCACCGTAAGCCGCATTTTGTAAAAAAAAATGTTATTCAATTGCATATAAAAAAGGCATATTTTGATTATATTTTTGATCTCAAGTTTACCATTGCCGCGCATACGGAGAAGACTTGCGAGGTGACTGCTTACAAGAAGGTTTATGAATACAAAGTGTGTACCAAGAAAATGATTTATCTCCCAAAGGAGAATTCAAACTTCGTCGAAACTATGAATGACATTTCAGGTGTACGTCAGGTCGACTCGAAAACTTTAACTTTTGATGATGGAACGGCCGTCGTTTCAGTTGATGGAGATACTGATTTCGACACGAATTGATCCTCTGTATCTTTGAATGCTTAACAAAGACAATATCGACATGTTGAACCTTTTTGAATAATTTACCCTTAGCCATTAATGTTGAGTTTAATAATCATGTTTCTTTTTTGGTCAGGTTTCTATTTTTTATTCAGATTAAACAGCCATTGTTAATGGACAATATTCATGTGTTTATTGATATAGAAAGTAGAGGGCCATAATAACAGCAAACCATACATGTATGTCTGTTCAGTGATGCAAAAGATTCTTAGGAATATTGGCAGTTACGCGGGTTACACACACAAGGCGCATGAAGAATTCTCTAAAGCTCGGAGAAACCATAACTGAGAAACTCGGGTGGTCTTCAGAGAACGGTTTTCTGCAGAACGCATAACCATTTTCCTTGAGTGCAAATGTTAACACACCGGAAATCGCTTCACTCCATAATTTCGCATCGAGCTCGAAACCAATATTCCTCGGCGTTATTTTAAACCATCAGCTATCGCGGATTTTGTGTTCAGGAACTGTCGGTACACCTGTTTCTTTGTTCGCCGTTTCGACAAACTTGAGGTTAAATCAAATTTATCAAAACCCGCTGTCTACGTCTGCATTATTATCATTATTGTATATTTTTACCTGTGATTTTCACTGTTCTGAATTTGTAACTATCCGTTGGCTTTTTTAAATAATCTTGTTTCCTATTGTGCCTGAATATACTCTCGATCCAACTTAACTTTACTACTTTCAAACTCTTCACTGCTGGTATATTTTATGGTGCCTCCCATCTTTTAAATTCCAGTTTATATAAGAATGATTCTCTGCGTAGGCAATACCGTTCCATACTTGCACGGGAAGAATGGCAGCATGTGGCAATGCGGTCATTCATTATATGTCCAGATGCTTAGTGTCACCAGATAAAGTGAAGATGTTATTAAATGATGGAATGATACATTAATGCGTCGCAATTGTTCGTATCAATTTGAAATCTAGTTCAAATATGTTTTAAAACCTGTCAACGCTGTGCGTTTTTGATTTGCTTCGTTCAGTTAGGAATCGTGTAGAATACACCACATTAAAGTGCCCGTTTCGACTTTTCAAATCTAATAACAGGAAACAACAGGTTTTTTGGGAGTCAGGTTCTCCTATTTTAGATTCCAATGGCCCAAAAAAAAAATTCGTCACTATTTATCAATTTATTTTACGTTTGGAAGTGTAAATATTTCCAATAACTTTGTATACTTACTGCTTTTAATCAGAAATAATAATAATAGTTGCGGCTACTTCCGTGATCCCTCTTCTTTACTTAATAATTGTTAAAAGCCATCGGTCTTTGAAGATATTTTCATTTTATAAGTAATAAAGACGTTTTTACTCTTTTTCCATTCACAACAACACCCTCATCCTCTGTATTGGTGTCTAGTGGTAAACCTTATTGCAGCCAATGTGTCGCCGATCATGTGGAAATTACGCGGTTTCATCTAAGCATTGGTCGAAGATATTTACATTTAGAAAAACAAGAAAATAAGGGGTTTTTTGTGGAAGCGCCGAAGTTAAAATGATTGGAACGGAAATGAGAGTTCGTTCTTAGATGACAAGCATGTATAATAAATTTTCAAATTAAAGAATTAGAGCCCATGGAAAACAACGGGTTTGCGTTATTCCTTGAAGGGAATCATGTTTTTCCCGTACGTTTTCATAGAGAAAAGCTGAAAATAAAATTTTTACTACTGCCGGTTGTGAATTAGCAAACATTTGGATGCCGTTTACGGCGAATGCAATCGTCTCACTTTCTCGCAAAACCGTTTCAGGAGACTTCGGTGTATTTATTAAGTCATTGAGAAGTAAAATTTCAAAAAACGACGGTTCAATTAATAAAGTCAAAGCGAAGAGAGTGAAAGCGGCTTCATACGATAAAGCGCAAACAACATTCTATCGGAAATCGTAACGTTAAGATTTGAACGAAACAAGTGTCGTAATATTGCAACTGCTACTACTAATACAATTCTCTTAATACGATGTTAAAAGCGTCTCTTCTCTACTGAAGCTCATTAACGCCAGTAAACCAAAAGAAATATTGCAACAAAAGGTTGCAATGGAATCTTTTATTTTCTAAATTCGATTGCTTTCTTATTCAGAGATTTTTGAAAGTTTACGTTTTGAAAACATTTACTTGTCCTTATGTTCATTTAAATTTATTCGATCGATGCTAAAATGATAGAAAAAACTGCATTATTGCGGTCAAATAATTTTTTATAACATGAGAATCCCTTTCTGTTTTATCAGTATCTTCCCACTTGTGAATCTGATGGGTGCGAATAAAGTTTATTTCGTGGAAAAGCAGTGAACTTTACCCTCAAGGTCTTTCGTAAAATCTGGATTGAATTCCATGTAAACACAGGATGTTGCTTGATAAAGTAAACGTTTTATAGCTTCAATTTTTTGGATTTCTTTTCGTATTATTTCTCTGCTTTGTACGCTATTATCTTTGAAGAAAGATTGTTTGCGAACCAACCTTAAGAATAAACATCACAAACAAATTAAAAGACTTTAAGTATATTATCGGAGGTACGGCAATTTTTAGCTTGTGAAATTATAAAAGCGATTTCAAAGTTCATGGCCGTTGTAATCAGTGTTTAATGTACTTATAATATTTCAGTAGACAATTATTTGGTCAGCTATTGACGACAAAGAATACAGTCGCCAGAAGCTAAGGGGCAATACATACTGGTCTGAAAACGTCTTATAACAGTAGGAACGTCAATAAGCCGTTCAGTAATATTCCACCAATCCGTGAACAGCTGCTACCCTCCCGTATACAAGCTCAACTGTGTTATAATGGCGTGGAAGGATTGTTTATAAATGTGCAATTGACACATACACGGAAGAGTCGAAAACGAAGCCTCTTGCTCCTTCTTAACCAATAACTTTGTTGTTCTTCTGAAGTCTTTCTTCTTCATTTAAAAAAAACACTTTCTCATCTGACCTTTGCTCTTATAATTACAAGCATGAAATGTGCAGACGACCTTACTCGATGACACGTCTGTAAGACGGAATAACACCCAACCCCCGATTTGGTAAAAAATTATGACAGCTTGACCAACCTCGTTGTCGGGTATTCCATTGAGCAGAGCAAGGTGAGAGTGCTCGCGAAGCCAATGCCCTATCTGCAGGATGTTGGTTGCCGTAGAGCCATAGCAAAACGGCAGGTAGAAGAGATCGGAAAGCAGGTCGAGGTAAGCTAGACGCATTTCCAGCGATGGCACAACGTCAGTATCCTCGGCTGTAAAGACAAAAGTCGTATTTTCATCGTCAACAAAGGCGGTAGGGTAAGGCTCTTTCAGGCGACGGTAAGGTCACGGGGTCATTGTTGTTGATTGCGTGCTCGTTCAACAAACTCTAGTCCATCGCGCTCTTGTTGCAGAGTGCATCGGTGACTCCTTTGGTTGACACCAGAATCCCTAGGACAACGAATAAGAAGGAGCCACGGCAGAAAAGAGGGGTGTTGTTGACGTCTCGGTGCTTCGCAGACGCATCCCAAAAATGCTCAGCCGAGGATCTCAGTAACTCGAGGAGGTGAACATTTTGGTGTAGTCTGAGTGTCGAGAGGAGCTTGCCAATGACGCAATTAGTAGCAGACGTGGATAAGGTAGGAGAAGATTGGGGTCGAGTGATTTCGCCAGGTCTCCGAAACCCCACGAGTCCTAAATGACGCGTTTGCGGACAGGTTTGTACAAGTGAAGGTCTGATGGAGTGTGAGGTGAACAGGAGAATAAATGAAATTACCCGAGACCATGTTGACGTCGTTCGCTAATTTCGCATCACCACAATTTACTCCGTTGGTGGCAGGGACAGCAAGCGAAGCATCGGGAAAATTCTGGTAATTCACTATTTTCACCATGGTTGATATTGGTGATGCTATTTGTCTTTGCTTTTCGAAGTGCACGGAGACGCTTATGGGTTTGGTGCGCCGAACGAACTACACAATAGGTCCATCAAATTATGCATCCCACTGTTTGTAGATCCTACAGTTAACTGTTTATTCTCTAACCCAAAGAACTGCATCTTCCCAAAAAATCAGCAACTTCACCCGCCTTTAATGCCAAAGGGGGCCTGGAACTTTTCTCATTTCTTCGGCCGCCTTCATAAGCCTTCAGATGCTGCAACTTTCCCAACGTTTGATGTCTCTCCACGAAATCCGGTACTTAGTGACCTGTCATAAGTGACCTGCAACGTGCTCTAACTTCAACACCAATGATCAAAGCAAGTTGAATTAATTGCGAGAGCTCTCATAAATTGAAAAAGTTGGACAAAAGAAAAACTACCCATCATGTGGATGTCATTTTTTTGTCTCTGTCACATGGTTTAAAGACATTTTTGAACGCCTGTCATTCCCCTTATTGTAAATCGTTCATCGTGAATTTCCTTGGTCCCAAATGTTTTGACTTTTTAACCTTCCGTAAACTTTTTAAAATAATCCTTATTTTAGTTGCCTACCTATGCACTCCATCCAGGAGACAATCTGTCAAAGCCATTAAACCAGAAAACCCTCCTCCACTTGAGATTTAACTAAATTCAGAGTCAAAGCGAAATCTTTCAATATGTACAAGAACAACGGCGGTATATTGCAATCCGGTCATTCGTTATATGTCCCACGGATTAAACCGTAATTGGCGTGCAGTTTTCAATGCATCAACACTCCCTCTTTGCGTGATATTAATCGCTTAAGCATAGAACGTGCCGATGCAGTATGAAATAATAAATAACTGTTATTGCAATCAAAACATGGAATTATTTGTTCCAGTGTTCTTGATCGCCTGCTTTTCTAGTTATACGGATACTGCATTAGAATGTTTGCTGAAGGTCCAGCTTTTTGTAACTGTTCTTTGCCAGCTCATCCATTGACAAAGTGCTACATTGAAGTTTAATCTCTGCAGTAAAAAAACGTTTCGTGGAGGTATATATCTGCGTAATAAACTTTATTCGTAACTATTAGATACCGTGGGACGAAATTGCACTGCGAATGTCTTCGTGGGGTCAACTAGATACCCTAACTGAAGTGAACAACTAAGACGTGGACATTTTTCTAAATCAAGAAAGATGCGGCGTCTCTATAAAATTCAGTTCAGTTGGGCTGAAACCGAAAACCAGCAAAACAAGATAATGATTTTAAGGAGGGAAAATCGACATCTTCTTTAAAATTGTGTTTTCTGCTTTATTGTGTTTGTTCAATTTAAATCACGGCTGCTTAGAAAGTTTTCTTATTTTGTCGTTTTCGCAGTCCGCTTGTTTATTTGGAGATTCAATCTAGACTGTTTTATCCAAGAGCCGTTCTACCTTAAAACAAGCTTTTTATATGCCGCTTTATGTAAGACGCAGCGACCGCACAACTCGAAGGACAACTGGAAGGGAATGTGAAGCAAAGTACTTGTCTTAATCAATCAATAAATCTATTGTCAGTTTAGTTGTTATCGTTAACAGGAAACCCAGGCACCAGTTTTGGCACAGCCGCTAATTTCTGGGGCAACACATCGACAAGTAACGCGATCCTTCATTCTGTGTTTTTTGAAAATATATTAAAAGTTTAATGTTAATTTAAACGTGGCTTTCGTTAATTGGAGAAGGCAATAAGTCTCTCTGTTAATCTTGACGTAAATTTAAAGCAATGCATCAGTTCATCATCTTTCCGCCACCATTCTTGGTGTATCTAGAAAAGATGTTTATTTATTGTTATTAACTAAATGCATTTGTTCATAGCCTCGAAAGCGCGTGTCAGTTTAAGTCTAGGTCTTTGAATAAAATCGCGTATATTCATCTAATATTTATGATAGAAATCAAAACTTCCATGGAAACCCAGGCACTAGTATTTGAACTGCCAGCAATTTCTTTGGCAACACATAGACAGGCAACGCGCACCAACATTTTGTGTTCTTTAAACCTACACACCCTTTGCGATAAATTCTGTTTCGAACGTATAGCTACGTATTCTAAAAATCACTTTATGAACATAGAATAAAAGAATACGCTATGAACGCAATATTTTTTTCAAACAGAAGGTTTTCACCTACAGATAATAACATTGTATTTAATTTACCTTATCCTCGACTATATCATTGTTAAACAATTCGCTGTCGAGCAAACCAGTTTGAAGAAGATGAACAGGAAATCAGAGATAAAATTCATTCCGTCTTCGAACTTTGGAAAAATGTCATTTGTTCATCCAAAATGTCTGCTGATGACTACATGATTTCGCAAAAGGAATTTCTGGATTGGATAACGCGATGGTAATTTACAGTATAAAATAAGCAATTTGGGTGATTGCACTCTGAATCATGATATCAATTGTACTGTTCATTTACACAGGATTGGCTGCTGCGTGTTCTTCGAGCTCAGATGGTACTGCATCGGACATCAAGCTGCATATGGAAAACGTTTTTAATTTTCAAGGAATAGTAAAATTGTCGTCTGGTGAACGCGTACGCATAAAATCTTTAAAGAAAACCCGCTTTTTGCCAATGTTCTCTTTCAAATATCACAAACACGAAGTGCGCTTGCAAGGCTACGTTCCTACGATTTAACCACTTAAAACTTGTAAGTTTCCGCATTATACACTTAATTCGAACCTTTTAGATAATAATAATAATAATAATTGTCGTGGCTTTATTAAGGTCACGAGGACCAAAACTTTCAGCATTAAAAAAAAATAAAAGGCGGGATAACAAATATTAGATGCGAAAATTGTCTTGTAGTTCCTGTTTAACCTGGTCTGGTGAGACTAAAAATCGGGACAAATAGGGAATGACCGAATTGCGATATGCCGCCGTTCTTGTTGGAATTGACCGGTATGGACGGCGCATTGGTCGAAGAGATTTACATTCGGATAAACTGGAATAGAGGGGATGGGAGGGGTCATTTAAAATTCGGGCAGCGATTAATGAGCAGTTATTTAAGTGGCGTTCAACGATGATTTCTTTGATAGAGAGAATAGGCAGACCGCTAGAAAACGAGATTATTTTAAAAAGTCGATGAAGGGTTAAAAAGTCCGAGCATTTAAGACCAGGGAATATTACTGGGGAACAATATACAATCAGGGGAATTATACAGGCATGGACGAAGGTTTTTATATGGCTCGAGCTCAAACCAAGTCTCCTGAATCGGCGAACAAGGAAGCAAAGACGGCGGCTTTTACCAAAGACAACATCGACATGATCACTCCACGATAACCGACTGTTAAAAATCACCCCGAGATACTTCGATTTTGGGCTCGAAGCGAAGTTATGTAGTGAAGAAATTTCGGGGGTGTGGGCAGCGGCAGCGGCTGTCAGGGAAAATGTGATATGGATGCATTTTGATGCATTCAGCAAAAGATCATTCTCGGAAGACCACTCAAGTACCTCAGTGACTGCCTGCCCGAGCTGTTGAGAATCACCTTGCGTCTTGCATGGATGGCACAAAGTCAGGTCATCCGCGTATTTTATTAGTGTCGCGTCGTTAGGGGACCGAAGGCTCGACGTGTAGTAGTTGAACAGGAAAGGAGATAGCACAGCGCCTTGTAGTACACCGCAGTTATTTGGCAAGGAGGTTGAGGCTTCATTTCCGACTCTGACATGTTGACGTCGATTGGAAAAATAGTTTTGAAGCCAATTAATCAACCATCCTTCAACGCCATCTTCACATAGGTGAGAGAGGAGGCGGGACCGTGAGATTGTGTTGAAGGCAGAGGAGAAGTCCAAGAAGATTTCCCGAAATTATATTTGGATCGATTATATAATTCCATGGGTTCCATCAGAAAATTTTACTGACGTGAATAACTTACAAGTGAACATTTGGCTGAACAGAAGGAGTTGCTGTGTCGATATGGAATTCATTCTTCGTTCGCAGAACAATGACGAAACGAAACCGAAGTTTATTCGTGATTCCCTGTTCAATTACTTCAAGGTTGTTTGCCCTACAGCACATTGGATGAAAATGCATTAGAGGAAGGGACAACATTGTTATATTGTCTGTTAAAATAAACAAAATCACGTTTATTACGTATTCATTGTTGATGTGAAGTTGAGGATATGCAGTCCTGATTTCATGCAAGCATTAACAGGTAGGAAGATATCATTTCTTTAAAGCCTACGCTTCAAAAGTGGTAAACAAGAGCAATTCAGAACTTTCCGCAATGTCTTATGGAAATAGTGCACGACCATGTATTAAAACGAATACGGTAGCAATTATAATCTTCACGAATCGTATTGGTTCTTCAAAGAAACTGTTATTTAAATCATTTACTCTAATTTTTCCTGTAGTGTGTAAAGAAACACTTCGTTTACAGATCACCACATCGCTTGTAAAACTACATCTGTTTATATTCTGTCGTTTCACAATCTAATCGATTGAGCACCTCATTCCACACACCCTCATCGCTCAAACCCCGCATTTATACCACATAACGCCTGTTAATAAACAAGGCTGTTCAAGTGGGGCTGTTTTGATAAAAACGCTAGAACTTTTCCGGCGTCTTCTTAATCTCTCTTAAATATCTTCTGCTTAGTGAAGCTACGTAAAATAAAGGATACAAACACTATTTTCTATCCAGCCCCAGAAATGTGGTTGTCCGAATAGCGTTAGATAAAAAAACTCTTAAACAGCACAACCTATAATCAAAACATAAAACATAATTAAAGAAAATTAAAAGCCATTTAAAAAAGCCCTTCTCTTAATAAGTCTACTTTTGCGCCAAATGCCTTTAGTAGCTTCAAGTAAAAATTCGTTCTCATTTTGACGATACAACATGAATCTCGATGCTTATGAAGAAAAAGTAATTCGGGTTTTCGCGTTGTCAGTGACCTTATGACGTTAAGATATGCTTTTATATAAAAGAATCACTGAAGTAAAGTAATCGATAAATCGGAAATAATGTATTGTTTTTTTTATTTGCAAGCGTTCTTTAATAAACTCGTGTTATTTACGCGATGAGTCAATCGTACTCTATCGTCTGGAAAATGAGTTGCTCAATCGATTCGATTGTCACACCACAGAATTTTGAACGACGGAAGGGGACATTCTTCAACGTGACCTTTTACTCCGGCGTTGATCTTTTCACGTTCCCCTTACGGATTTTAAAATAAATCGATACGTTTTTAGAAACCTAAAACAATCACGGCAAATATCTGCTTTTTCTTTTGCGAGAAGCAATCTTTTGGTCGTTTTGTCTGTGCAGGCCTGTGCAGGCCTGTGACATCGTCTTACCCAAATATTGTTATTCCAATTTGATTAACATGCCAACGATAAGTTGATAAATCCGTGAAATCGATGAAAGTAAGCATACGATTTCCACTTTATCCATCAATAAGACCGCGAGACGGTCGAAAATAATTCCCTTTGAAAAAGGTTACCTCTCCCTATCCAAGGCATTGGAACAATGTATTGAGATTTTGTGCCTTGTATAACACAACCGGACTTTTTCCAGTGGTAGCTTGATCAGCATTACGGTACTGCATCAGGAAATTGTCGATAGACCAATCTAAATCTGTAAATGTACTTGGTCTTGACGACAGTTCTCTGCTAAGCCATTCGACTGAAAATGTCTGGGAGCCGTGATGTAAATGCCGGCATCCGAGACCTTTGAACCAAGTGACCAAATAGTTGGGTGTCAAATGTGTACAATTGACCGGAAAGCCGTTCGCCGGACATCGGCCTCAAATTCCGGCCACCAACATGAATGTCTTGCCAATTATTTCATTTTATTAACACTAAGATGACCGGAGTGCAGATCGTCAAGAACAGATTGGCGCACTAGTGGTGGTACTACAATACGGTCTTGATAACATAAAAGACCTTCAGAAGTAGAACCACAAATCTTCCCGCCCAGTGAAGAAATGTGAAAACTCTCTTGAATGCCAATCGTCACTCACAGGCAGTGTATGTAGAAGAAGAGATGAGCTTTCCGTAATCTCCTCTGTAGTAGCAGTTGTGGACAAGTAATCGACATGATAGATATGTTTGGCAGGCCGATCAACCACGTCATAAGTATAGGCGCTCAAAGCGAGACTCAACCGTTACACTATAGCGGCAGAAACCTTTGACAATGAATGATTGGATTGTTAATGAATTTCAAAGGTCCATGGTCAGACCCAATCGTTAATCGTTTGCCGAATAAGTATTTATGCAGCCGAATCACAGCCCAGAAAACCGCTAAGGCTTCGCGATGCGTTTGAGCGTATCCAGGTTCAGCTGTAGACAACAGGTCGGCCCTCTTGCTCCAACACAGCAGCTACGCCGGAGGGCGACGCATCAGTTATCAGTGTTCAATGTATTCTTCGTGCGAATAGTTGTAGGATATCTTCTTAATTCCAAAAAGCGAGAAACTTTTGTAATGTCTGCTCATGCATGGAATTTCGTTGGAAGTTTGGCGCATTCTGAAGCTCGAATAAGCAATCAGCGATACCAGCAAAATTCGGAAAAAAACCGAGAGTAGTATTGATGGCTCCCATAATAGAGCGTAATTGACTGCGATTCGACGGGGACTGCATTTCCAAGACATTAACCAAAGATAACACGATTTTATACCAAAGCTTCATCGAGTATTTAAACCTTTAATTATAAAGAAACGAAGCAAATCGACCTGGGCCTTTAGCCTTATCCGGTTTGAATTCAATATGGACGCCTCATGGTCATGATTCAGACGGCTGCAGTGGATCACGCAAAAAGTGGTTACCCTTTTTGAAGCCCCTGAAAGGGTCCAAAACAATCGCTACTGCATGAATCACTATTTCTTAAATTTAAATTATTTCCATTGAATTGCTTTCTGAGCACCTCGGAGTTGTGTTATTCAAAGACGAGCTCCTATATGTATCAACCATTGTTTTATAATGCTTGTCTATAAAAATAGTTTTTTTAATAAAAACTTGGCCCATTTGAAATAAAATTCTTTTATTTATCGATATGCCATAGAGAATGAGGGTTTATCATTTTGATTAAAAGCGTCCTCGACTTCAATTTTTATTAATTCTACAACAGGCATCTTATGAGCGGATACCTTTTAAATGCAATGGTTTTAAAGGCGTATTAAAACGATGTATCGTGAAATAAATGCTCCTGGCGGAGGTAAGCTGCACTGTTTGTAAAACATGCGCTTTTGGTGAATTTATTTGTTAGTCAAGTCCCTGGTTTACGGTTAGGTAATAAACAAATCGAAAGGGTACTCTCTATTTTTGTTTACTTAAAATACGCCTGCATTCCGTATACAATATCCTCTTTACAGATCTCACGCTGTCCAGCAGTTATACAAGTATCGTTATCACTTGGGAGCCGACAATCAACGCTGATTGGTATTTCGATCAAATAATCTTCTCAGCTGCCCCATTTCGTCAAAAGCGAACCTTCAAGAATCCGCAACGTGTAACGAAGATGGCCTCCTTAATACCGTCAACGGAATTCAACGTTACCGTTATCCGTCTAGACGTCCGAAATCAAGTGGAAAGAGTTGTCTTTGAAGAAACTGGCACTATTCGGACGCTGGATTTGCGTAGGTTTTCTTCTGTTGATATAATTTGTGTAGCGATCGCTGAAATAACCCCCTGCGAAGTATACGATAGTGTATGTCCAATAGCGTGCTTGCACGAGAATGTGCCGTATACGGAATCTACTGAAATATCTTTTTACGTTAAGGAACTTTGCGTTTTTATAAATCATTTTTCATGTTCGAGTCAACTCTCTAGAACTCCTCCGGCGTCTTTTCTCTCTTCTCCTGTCTTCCGGTTGGTGGGGCCATGTGAAATACGGGATATAAAAGCAAATAGAACACCACAGAGGCAAACATTTACCAACGCAAAATTTTGCCAACTGTTTCAACACGGATTTGAAATATTTGTTTCCGATTTTGACAGACACCTCGCGACTGAAACTGCGGTACACCCGTAATTCGAAGAGCGTCATATTTAACTGGAATTCTGCCCTCGATATTCCAATGGGAAGAATTCGGCTCGATTTGCGTTATTTTCAAGGTTTGGAGGTCCGATTTATCGAATTTCTACTTTGCGCAATTGGAGAAAACGTTTGCTGAAGTCAAAGAAATTCAATCGAATAAGACTTACAATTTTGATGTTAGGTTGGGGCCCTCTATACGAACGACAAACTTTGGTCAAAACTTAACATGCATGCTGAATACATTCTAAAAAAACGATATAGATGGTAAATTTAATTTATAGACAATATGAAATGCATTGGTGTTATAACAAATGTTCCGGCCGATTCAAGAACTAATGATTATTCGGCGAAACGTAACATATCAGATGAAGCATGATTTGTGTATTTCGTTTTCAATTTCAGAACCAGAGGCGCATATTTCTGTAATTTCTTGTTTGACATCCATCACTATTGATTGGCCGCAAGACATGTTTTCTGGCATGCTGTTTTTTTGATATTGAACATGGCATTTCTGTGCGCCGTAAACAGACGCATTACAGCGAGGGTGTCGTAACTATCTTTTGCCTGCAACCCAATTCGATGTTCAAAATAACCATCAGAGGTAAACGTGCTCTTAAGGACAATGTGAATACTAACGTTATGTATTACAGAACTTTATGGACACAAAACATTGGTAAATCATTACGTTTATTGTGGTGTTAAATTTAAGCATGCCGACTACAGTCACCCTTGTTTGTTTTTAGATTTGACGAAGATGGGGCTTTGGGCCTTAGGATTTTCGGATCGTGTTATATTTCGCTGGATTCCGCCGGTCAATGTTCCCTTCAACGACATCAGTTGTTTGTGCCTTATTCTGAAGGTAGCGAACGGGAATGGAGTCCATTTTTACACGGAACTATTATCTGCTGGCCAACTGCAATTGAGTCAAGCTAGATTCCAACAGGATGTACATCGTTGCTTTTCGCATAGGTCCCGAGCCATATGTTAATGAGGATGATTGGTCAAGCATAACCCCGTATGCCGCTACCGTGTTCAGCACAGCTGAAGAAGGTAAATAGCCGAAGGATTGGCATTTATCTAGGAGATCTGCGAACAGTAATGTCGTCTTAGGCTACAATCATGGGCTGTGTTTGCGCAAAATTCAGAAAATGATTCCGGAACTACGAAGACGGCTCAAATGAATATCGATAAGGAATTTAGTGAAAGCCTGACGTTTGCCCGAATAGAGAATGCATTGCACAGGAAATTCGAATCATAAAACACTCAATAACTTCGAATTTTATGGAAACTATAAAGACAAACTATAAATAAAATGCATGAGGAGAGGATAATGGACGTATGCCATTCCAAGATTGAGCTAGAACGGGCGTGGAGACAGTCGATGATGGTCGACAAGCAAGTGTAAAACCATATTCTTCGGTAGAGCTTCTGTTTTTCTGCTGTTTAATTGGGTAGGCAATATTTGACAAAGTTGATAGGGCGGAGCGAATTTTTTCCTGGGACTGCCGTTAACCAGATAAGATTTCGGAATTGGACGAAGGAGCATCCACAAGTCTGCTGTGTCAGAAGGTGTCTTAACGTTTCCTACAACCTCGTACCAGCTGTCTAGCCTCGCTGAGTCTGAGGGTTACTCGAACATGCACACTGTGTTTTCATTATTACGTTTTAATAATATGTGTCCGAGACACTGTTGGCTGAAGATATTCAATGACGGATATTCAACTTGTATTCTAGGCATATGTCTGCATGACAGTGTCATGAATTTACTGTATTCGCCATTTTTTTTATTTGATGCACTGTAAAACCACTGCATGCCGGAGGCTTATGCCACAAGTTTACCTAACCAGAACAGTGCAGTTGTTCAATCGTGTGGAACGACCGTCGCTTAGTAACATGCAATGCGTGTTTTGAATCCATATGCGATGTGAATGTACACTCTAGAATGTGTTATGCATTCACATATCACTAAGTGGTTTCTTTATTTATTCTATATTTAAAGAAATATTAAGAGGCTAATCAACCATGTACCTAAAATAACATGTCTTATATGAGCTGTGCATGCCCTGAAAACATACATTCAATTTTGAATAACAGATATTAACAACGGCAAATAGTTTTGATGCAGCTGTGTTACTTGTGGTGCTTGGCCATTGTTTGTGTAATAATCGACGTCCGCGTTATCACTAGAACATCGAAGAGGTAGATGCAACATTTATTTTATGTTGTGATTGTTGCAGCAATTTTGTAGTAGACTCGCACCCTGAAGTCCATGATACGAGAAACTCTATGTGATAGGACCAAAGCTTGAAAGAACATTAAGCATACGCGATTTCAGAATATTTACGTAAGAAAACTTGACCCTAATGCAAGATATCTCGGAAACAGATTGAATACTGCTACGTGACCAATTGGCGTCAATATATTCTTTGTTCTTCTGTTCTGCAATATCTGCTTAACACACACTCTGAGTAAATTTGTAAATCTCTCACTGTGAAGCAGTTATACAAGTATTGTCATCATATTGGAACGCAGAATTACGGATGATTGAAATTTAGTTCGAATACTCGTCTTCTCGTCCCTACTTCGGCAAAATCTTACCATCGCATATCCCCAACGCATTACGAAGATAAATACCGTCAACCGACTGATAACCGCAATGAATGCGTAATCGCTTTCTGCCAACCACACAATACGATGTTCACAGTTACTATGCGAGGAAAACGTGTTCTAAAGGGAAAAGGGTGGCACAGGTGTTTTGTACTACAGGAATCTAAGGACGCAAATGGTGGTTATTGGATTTAGGTATTTTCTGTCAATTTATTTCCTTCAATAACAAAACTTGTGCGTGTTCAGATACCAGGAACCTAGGCATTTGGGTTTTCCGGATCGTCAAATATTTCGCTGTATTCCCTTCAAATGTTCCTTTCAACGATATCAGTTGCCTGATACAACGGTTTAAACAGCTCTCTGCTATCTTCTTCGCGAGTCCAAAAGAATTTGTTTTACTGCAAACGAGACGACTGGTTTTTTTCAATCCTTAACTACGCAAATAATACCCCTAAGCGGCAAACCCGAATTCTTGTTTTTTTTAATTTGCGATAGACATTGTCCAATTACAGGATTGCATTCCCTCTCTACCCAGTGATGTAATCAATTGAATTCAAATTTCTCCTACTGTTGGATAAACTGGCTCTGTGGTGTTTTGCTATAAAGCTTTTCGGAAATATATAAATATGAGGCCTCACGCTCAAAGCCATCCGAAGATATGTATTTCAGTTTGACCCGGCCTATCGATATTCTTCCGTTCTACAATTCCTGAACCAAAGTGTTCATTATACGTGACCGACGTCCTTGTTGTTCATCAATCCCCCGAATTTTAATAGACTGTTGTTGGTCTAAATTAAAACCAAAATGATCAGGAATATTCCATTCCGACGTTCAGTCACAATTGCTTAGAAGTTAACACCGAAGTACGTTAAAAGTAATCCATGCTTAATTGCAAAACATATAGTGATTATACCTTCTTGAGTTGTGCTGAAGCCCGTGGTTGCATACAGCGTAAGACCTGACCAATTTTCAATATAAGCAAATAAATCGTGACCGATGCCCAATTCAACGTTGTACATCTCTTTGGGATCTAGTTGTCCCAGCTGTAGTTGGTCCATAGTTAAAAACTTCGCATAGAAATTAACTGAATTCTTGCTAAAAATAATTTTCAAGAAACTGATGTCGTTGAAGTGAACATTGGCCGTCGATTACGGGTGTACCGCAGTTTCAGTCGCGAGGTGTCTGACCAATATTTAAAATCCGTGTTGAAACAGTTAGGGCCTCTAAGTTTACAACATTTTGCGTTGGTAAATGTTTGCCTGTTTGGAGTTTTATTTGCTTTTGTATCCCGTATTTCACATAGCCCCACCACCCGGAAGACAGAGAAGAGAGAAAAGACGCCGGAAGAGTTCTAGAGAGTTGACTTGAACAGCCTTCTGTTATTAATAGCAGTCGAGCGTTATAGATACGTAATCAATAATAATAAGTCTTCTTTGAAACTATTCGTCTGTAAGTGCCAGTTTACGTTTAATCTGTTGAAATTCTGCAGAAAATGACCACAAAGGTGATTATAAGGCAGAAATTATTTGTTTGGAAAACGCGGCATCATCTCGGCCATCATTCCAACCAATCCGATTCGTCGGTCTTTCAGAGAAACGAGGAAAAATTGGAACCCGTTGAATTTATTGAAAAGAAACAGTAGAGGAAGAGGGGTGGAGAAGGTATCGTAATGAGTGCCTGAGGAATTTTCAGATCAGACGAGCGAAGACGGTGACGAAGTTTGTGGAGGCTGCGACCACGGGGTAAAAGCCGAAACGGTGATAGAGGTCAGCACGCGCCCTGGTGATTGTGTCCAATTCTACATGGACGCCCTGTAAAACACGAATTAGTGTGCGAAGATTTAACCCCAAAGGCCACACTTCATACCAGGCGGTAAGAGGAGCATTGTCGTCGTCTTGTTAAGTTTATTATTATGTTTTTAATAATAATTGAAGTGGCTTTATTGAGGTCACGAGGACCAAAACTTTCAGCAGTAAAAATAAGCAATATGACAAATATTAGATGTGAAAATTTTCTTTTAGTTCCTGTTTCACCTGCTCTGGTGATAATAAAAATCTGGACAAATAGGGAATGACCGAATTGCGATATGCCGCTGTTCTTGTTGGTATTGAACGGTATAGTCTACGCATTGGTCGAAGAGATTTACATTCAGATAAACTCCGATAGAGTGGATGGGAAGGGTCACTTAAAATACGAGCAGCGATTAGTGAACAGTTATTGAAGTGGCGTTGAACAATGATTTCTTGAATAGAGAGAATAGGCAGACCACTAGAAAATGAGATTATTTAAAAAAAGTCTATGAAGGGTTGCAAAGTCAGAACATTTAAGGCCGGGGAAAATTATTGGAGACCAATATACAATCAGGGGAATTATACAGGCATGGACAAATGTTTTTTTATGTGGCTAGAGCTTAAGCTAAGTCTCCTGAACCGACGAACTAGGAAGCAGAGTCTAAGGCATTTATCAAAGACGGCATCCACATGATCATTCCATGATAGCCGACTGTTAAAAATAACGCCAAGGAATTTCGATTTTGAGCTCGAAGCGAAATTATGGAGTGAAGGGATTTCGGGAGTGTCAACATTGGCTGTCAGGGAAAATGTAATATAGATGTATTTTGATGCATTCAGCAAAAGACCATTCTCCGAAGACCACTTGAGTACCTCAGTGACTGCCTGCCTGAGCTGTTGAGAGTCACTATCCGTCTTCCATGCATGGCATAAGGTCAAGTCATCCGCGTATTTTATAAGTGTCACGTCGTTAGGGGACCGAAGGCTCGACGTGTAATAGTTGAAAAGGAAGGGAGATAGCACTGCGCCTTGTAGTATACCGCCGTTATTTGGCTTCAAACGTCAACGTGGCGGCAAAGGGTACAACTAAACCTATTAAAGGAAACCAGAACTCAGAACTCACCAGCGAAGCGCAGGTCTTAAGTCCCGCCAGTAGACAGACAGAGAAACCTCTAGCCACCTCGTCCAAAACCAGCTCCGGGGATCGAACCCAAGACCGAGGTGATGATTCATTGGGCCTACGGGGGCCATTGAAGATGCCGAAGTTGACGCAGCCGAGTTGAAGCAGAAATCTTCCATTTCCACTAGGATGCTCGCAGGATGCGCCATCATCGCCGACTGGATGGCCTCCACATTTCCCTTTAATGGAAGCTGGCTATTGAGGAGTGGGGGAGGGTGTGTGGACAAGAGTGTTTAGCAATATCGCAAGTGGATCGAAGAGCTCCTGGCCTTCTTACTGGATGGCGCCTTACTGTGCCAAATAAACAAATATTGGTGCACCGCTATTTGCTGAACACCCAAACAAGTGTTTATTTGTTCATGCCGCCTTCCCGACATACCTTCCTCCTCCTCCTCCTCCTTCTCGTCTTCCATGATTTGATCGCTCCCCTTGTTTTCTTCTCCATCCTCGGTTGCCTCGCCTTTTTCAAGTCCAGACGCCACCTTCTTTTTCTCCTCCGCAGACATTTCTTCCTCTGGATGCTGATGCTGCTGCTTTGGTTCGATGAGGGCAGCTCCCAGGGGTTCGGGAGGGGCCGCTTCCGTCACCGCGGCCGCAGCGATGCTGCTCGTTGTCTTGGGAACACCTTCCTCGTTGTGGATCCAGTCAGTGGTAGTCTGTGTGTGCGGGTGTGAAGTGAAGGGTGTTTTGTAACATTCAGTTTGCGGAATTATAAACCTTGCAAATTATTATGCACAACACTTGTTTATACGAATCGTCACAAGCAACTGAACAATAATGCTACATTTCCTGTCTGTTTCAGGAGTAGAGAATTGGGATTGCATGAACCGTTAAAACTTCAAATGTTACTACAAGAGCCATACGGACGTACAGGCAACTAAAGGTTGCTTTATGGCATTAGGTCGACTGAAGACGATTAAATGCCACATCAATTTTAATTGCTGGAGCGTCCCAATTGCACCAAATGATGGACGAGACCAGAAGAAGCAAGAAACTTAGTGCTGCTTCAGCTCGGCCATCACCTCGAAATCGCTCTTCGCGACAGACGTGCTGCTGGTATTACCAATAGTGATATACAACACAGATCATCACATATTGCGAATTCATAATAAAAAAATTCAGAAACAATTTGCGATCGATTAGTCGATTAAAAAACCTCTACAAAATCCTCAAATGTTTTCCTACATAATTGCTGTCTACAATTTCTATATATTCCATCATTCATTGTTATTTGCGGTTGCAATTTTTGTATAAGTGCCTATTACTATTGTTTATACGAATGACTTGACTGAACAGGACAATTAAGTTGGCAAAGATTCAGTTTAACTCATTCGAATTGTGTTGGGGAACCGTTTTGATTCACTAAGAAAACGGTTACCGAGTTAATTGCATTCATTAATTTCTGGAACCTGTAGACAACCACATCGGTGTAAAACGTCACGACGTCGTTGGTCACCCACCCTCTGTCAACATTGTGTCGCGTGACCGTCGAATGGATTGAGTAACTCATTCGTCTCACTTCTCCCTCATTGGCCGACTGGTCTTACTGCCCCAATCCCCGTATAAATATCACATCCCGCCAGGCTTTTCAGGCGCCGTATTATCCATCATCTTCAATCTTCCGCTTGGCGGAGCTACGTCTATGCCGGAATATAAAAATTGGTACTTCTGATTTTATCAAAAAAAATGTATTATCCCTATGCGGACAACGCTACGTACGACGCAAATTCTTTGGTCAGGACACGAGGACACACGTTCGGTAATGTAAATGCGACGCATTCGAGTGAATCATGAGGAATAAATGATTGCGTTGAACAACGAGTAACGAACCCTGATTTCTTTAGATGCTCGTTTGCCCATGCCTATTCCATGTTCTCTGCCTGGAACATGTTTTCATTAACGAGTGTTAAGGTACATCGCTGATGTAAGATCGATGCCGGGTCTTAAAGTTTTGAATTTCAAACAGATCACGTGAACACAAGACGATAAGCTTGATAAACTAAGCCACAATATAAACCAGAGAATTTGACGAAACGAAAATTAGTCCAAATCTGGTGGCGAGATGGTGCTCTGTTAGTGAGGGACCCGGGTTCGACTCCCTGATAAGGAAACCACCACAACACGTGGCACTGGTGACGCCGCCATCAGTAAACATATTCTTTATAAACTCCCAGACAAACACAACTTTAAGCAGTGTATGGAATAGTCTACATTAAATTGTAGATAAACATAGAAATCGTAAGACTGCAGCCAATACAAACATGCCTAGCCGAACAACGATTAGTCAACGAAATGCAGTTTCAACCAATCAGCTTATTGCATTATCCATATTGTTGACAATTTCACTTAAATGACCGCGACTTATACGAAAAAAAAGCTCAAAATCGGCTTTTTGTCCATCGGGGATATTTGATGACCTACCCTGATGAATTCATCGGCAGTTAGGCTGACGGAACCTGCACCGAGAGAGGCCTGTGGTGGCATGATGGCGGGTTCACCCTCTCCTGCTTCCTAGCTGGGGTACTTCTTCCTCAACTGATCGATACAGATCTCTTCCCGGGTTCGAGTCAAGGACCCGATCTCGGGCGCTGCCAGTGCGAAGCCCACGATGTCTCAGGGCTCATCGGGACCTGTTGGGGCGCTCTTTGTGTTGTCGAGAGTCTCGAAGGCTGTGAGTGGTTCGACGAACAAGGGTGGACCCTCGACTACTATACAGTGTTGTGGAAAACGCTCCAGGTAAGCCAGGCAGTACCTAAAAAAATGTATTCAGCTGAACCTATGCAAGGTTTTGGTAAGAAACTCTTATAAATAAGCCATTCTCCGAGATATCGGCACCCGTGAAAGCAGTGTTGTTGAACCAACCTCAACACCATACTGACCAAAGTGGTAGGGTCCGATGGTTATGGAAAAGGCAGTAGGTGGTTAAATTGCCAATACGACCCTTTTCGAGAAGGATGTTGGCCGCAGTTGACAGTCGCCGTCATTTCTCAAACCCCAAGAAGGTCATAGAAGTTGAAAATCGCACATTTTTATCCCCATAATGTTCTCTTCATTATATTCAAATATTAAATTTCCAATCTGGGCTCAAAGACAAGGCGGATCTAACAAAATACGAAGATTTGCCGACTTGCTAAGAATGTTTAAACTAGATCATTCTACTAAAATATGGGCAAGTTTCATGGCCCCACTGTGTTGCGACAGCGCAGCGGTCACTTTGACCGCCTTTAAAGTTGCACAGTGTTTTGCTTCGTGTAAATGATGTAGAAGACGTCAGCTCATCCACAATACGAATGCGGATCCTAGCAACCGAACCAGTAGACAAGCGCGGACGTGGTCGAGTTGTCTTTTGAGAACTGCCTCGAACTGCTTAACGATCGGTTTTCTACCTCAAAGAGTATTTTGCCGTCTTTAAACATCTGGATTCTTTTCTGCCGAACGGCAAATAGAAGGATTGAGTACAACTACGCGTCCACAGCACCATTAAATAGCAACACAGATATAAGCCTGCGGACAAAGGAAAACGTCGATCACCAATCGAATGACGAAATAAGACGACGCTATTCAAGCATAGGGAAGCTGTCAACACATCTACAACGCCGTCGGCTGCTGTGGTTCGGCAACGTTTTCCGCCGACCAACCATGCACCTTTAAAATCGGTTTCTGGCCGCCACACTGCCAGGTACAGCAGACGCCTAAATACGTGGGAAGGTACGCTCTAAGTGAACATGGCACGCCTTGGATTGCTGTCATCTATCTACAGAAATCGCAGCTGGAGACAGAACTTGACAACTCGTCTGATTCGACCAGGCCGCCTCTCGTAGGCGCTCATGAACGGCCACGGTTGCGACATTAATGGATCCGGTCCATCGTCTCACAGAAGAAAGCCGTAATAAAGAAGAAGGCAGGGATAACAAGTATGGTTTTGTGTTAGGACGGCATCGTATACTTAGAGAGAACGTGCGTTTCCGTTGCCACAAAAAAGATCAATTCATCAAACACACAGACGACGTGACCCGTGTCTAATCGCCGAGACTCTTTACGTCACGCGAGATTATCTATAAAGAAAAAAACGACGTAACAGAGACATACCGAGCCATCGAAGGTAGTCCAGCGCCATAGCAAATAAGGAGTTGATGTCGGTTTGATAGGGTGCGAGGTCGAAAACGACGCCAATATGCGGAAGACGTTGGAGCTTTTGTCTTCACTGACAAACATTTGCAACGATTTAGAGAACTCCGCGAATGGCTGACACCAAGAGATGGCCTTGAAAAAAGAACAATTATTTAATTAAGCCTACTCACTATATATAAGCAAATCTTTATCGCTTAAGCATAGAACGTGCCTTGATATTCGGATTGCTTGCTAATTAATTGTTGATTCGAGAACAATCTTCTGGTTAAAGTGTTCTTGATAGCTTTGTCTACTGTCTGTCCTTCGAGCCATACGCGGTCTACATTAGAGATAAAACGATCAAAAGGACGATAAAATGAATGATAACAAGAAAGTTTCGTTCAAATATTAAACTGGATTCACGATAACTATTATTGTTTCGAGATCATGCACCTACTCATACATAATTATAATAAAAATAACCCTTTGCTGTCATAATTGAGCTAGAATATAATTTGGGAACGATGCTACGACCTTTTGGAAATTAAGTGCTCAAATCCGCTTCAGTTTGGATCTGGTTTGTGCTTAGTCAAATATTAATCGCGACCGGTGTGAAAATTTTAATTGCACACAACGTTGCAGAGCATGACCTGTCAATGTGTTGCCCCAGAATCCGGTGGTAGTGCCAAATCTGGTGCCTCGATTTTTCGTAGATGGAATATTGACGCATAAAGTGGCTGTTTAACTTAAGATTAAATTTAAAAAAAAACACTGATAATATTATCAACATCGTTCTATTACTACCGAAACGTGTAAGTAAATTCTATAACGCTCAACAAGTCCCAGATGTTACGAGCAAAATGTATTATCTATTAATAATGAACAGTTGCAGGTTATTTTAATTTGAATTAAATAACGCCACAGCGGTGCAGAAAAAATAATAAACGATAGCAATTCTTTAATTGAAAAAGTTTCTTTTTTTTAACATATGTTTAAAGTTTAATGTTTAGTTAAAAAGCGCTCGCGTTAAATGGGGAATTTGTTGTTGCAGAAGGCCACAAGTCTCTCTGTTAATCTTGACGTGAATTTTAAGCATTGCATCAGTTCATCATCTCTCAGCCACCATGCCGGAGTATCCACGCTGATATTTATGCCAGAAATAGTAATATGCTGAATTGTACGTGATGGAACGAATTGTTCGCAGCTACGTTTTGAACCTGAAACTATACAGTTATCGTACTCTCTATCAAGCGTGGTGCTTACTTTACATATATAAAACCTCCTCTTGCGAAAAAACTGGTCGCACTAGTTGAGTGAAGCGGGATTTTGTTATACAAAGCTAAGTTATATCCGTTAACAGGAAACCCAGGCACCAGTTTTGGCACTGCCAGTTATTTCTGGGGCAACACATAGACAAGTAACGTGAACCTACATTGTGTTATTACACACAATCCTACACACACTTGCAATAAATATCACTGTTAGCTCAAATCCTTATAACTCTTTTAAATTAATTGCAAGCGCTTTATTGATTTCACGAACACAAACAAATTGCAGAACGCTGGGGCGATAAATCAGAAACAGTAGAGGCAAATTGTTTGTGACGTGTAATAGACCAGATTGGAATAAATGTTATGTCATTCAAATATAAACAAGTCTTGCTATAACGATGTCAAGTTGTCATTACCAGAAGGTTTTAAAATTGCGGCCCAATATTATTTGAGTTTAATTTGAATTCATTTTTAAATTGTGCATTTATTTCAATGTGACTGTCTTGGTTATTCCAACATGTCGCCCTTCCGAGAGCTCAAAACCCTGGATTGCAAATCGATTCTTAGGCAACACAAAGACAAGCCTTGAGCCCCTGCTTGGTTTAATTGAAACGTAAATATTGCTTGCGGGAAATATTGTCTTCATCACACATCTGAATCACTAAAACGGTTTTTATTATAAATTGAACAAGCCTTTATGAATATTTTTAATCATTTACAAGTGCCGTTTGTATTATTGTCGAACGCATTAGTATCTGGAGACTATTGACGAGAGGTTTACTTGAGATTCTGACATTTTCAGCTATGTTACCTTCTTTTCGAAAATAATATGCCAAGTATTCTAAACAATTCAGTTTTTGCACAGATAATAAAATAATAGGCTATGAACGCCTTCACAAACAGATTATAACATCATTTTGAAATTAGCTTTCTTTTTTATCCAGCTCGCTGTCGAGCATACCAAGTTAAAAGTAGTTGAACAGGAAATCGCGAATAAAATTAATTTTGTCTTCGATATATATATATATTTTATATAAGAACAGGAGAACGCATGAAATTATCTGGTTTGAATTAAGAAGGAGCCAGATGTTGATAACTTCAATTATATTTATTATTTTTGTATATGAAGGGCTCTTTAGAAATAAGATGCAAAATCAGAGAATTAGAGATCGATGTGCTCGAAGAGAAAATAGAATTCCGGGAACATTCGAGGAAGCAGCAAATACTTTGCAAAGCGTTATAAAGTATATTGTGAATCCTATTATGTTATAGAAACAAAAACAACTAGTTTTATTACATAATCAATTTTACAATGTTACTTTTAACTATTCTTCGATATCTGGAAAAATGTCATAAATTTACCAAAAAACACTTCCTTCGCGCCAAAATAAAGGAATAGCTCCAAGCAACTGTGATTGCATTAGAAACTACAACAAATGAAAACACAGTGATAAAAAAATCTGTGAAAGGACCGTTGTTGTTCCCTAGAAAGATCTTATTAGTCCCTTTTATTAATTCCTGTAACGTGTATAAAACCACGCTGGGCTAAAAGGCAACCTTTACGCTTGTCCACCCTTCGTCGTTTAAAATTCAGTCGTGTCCAAATTAAATCGATTTAGCAACTCATTCCACGACGATGGAGTACGATAATTGACTCATGGCATGATTAACGCGAGATTATTAAAGAACGCTTGCACATAAAAAGCATTTGATGAAAGCCGATTGATAGATTGGTTCAGACGAGTGCTGATTGTTATATAAAAACAAATCTTTAAGTCACTTACAATGACAAGGTACCTCGTTCGAAGGTCTGTTGTAAATCTACTGTAAAACTAAAGCTTGTAAACATTTTTAGTTGTACCAAATATGACAGGTTATACAAGCCCAGTTATTGTCTCAGACATGATTCGTATTGGTACAGGAATCACTGGCACACAGTAGGGTTGGATTCTGTATATATATTTAGACATAGCAATTACGGTACATTGAAATACAATTTCAAAAGATAAAAACTAGTCCGTTCCGAATGAAAAAAATTGTCAACATTAAAGAAAATGTGTATCTAGTACATAGTATTTGCCCGAAATAAATATCTACTTCAAGGAGAATTAAATAGATCGTAAATACCAGAAAGCGCGATAACTCGAATGACGTTTTCTTCAAAAGCATCGAGATTCATGTTGTATCATCCAAAAAAGAACCAATCTGTACTTAAAGCTACTGAATTTTTTATATGTCACCTTTATTGGTTGTGCTATTTTAGGGTTTCTTTATCTAAACCATTCGGACAGCTGAAAACCACAATTCCGGTGTTAGATAGAACATCGTTTTTATATCCCGTATTTTACGTAGCTCCACCAACCGGAATACATTGAAGAAAGTTCTCAATTGCTCGGGTTCACCACAATTGAAGCAAAAAGGTGAGGTATCCCCTACCTCTAAATGCGGTCATAAAATCAGGACAAATTATCCTCAACTACACATTACAAATGAAGAACATTTTATTTTTAAGCAGTGCTTAATCAGCATTAGAAAACCGCATTATAAAGAAGTTTTCTCTTTCTCTAATAGATTTTCATCCAGCGTGCTGTAGGGCAAACGACCTTGAAGTAATTGAACAAGAAATCGCGAATAAACTTCGGTTTTGTTTCGTCGTGGTTCTGCCAACTAAGAATAAATTCCATATCGACACCGCAACTACGGCTGTTCAGCCAAATGTTCGCTTGTAAGTTATAGACGTCAGTGAAGGTTTCTGATGGACCCCATCGAATTTTATAATTCGAGTAGATCTTAAATGTTAAAAGTTAGTAAAGAATGAGAAGACTTACCAGTTTAAAGTGGCTGAATCGGAGGAACGTAGCCTCGCAAGCGCATCTCGTGTTCGTTTGATTTGAAAGAGCACATTTGCAAAAAGCTTGTGGTTTTAAAGATTCTATGCGTACGCGTTCACCAGACGACAATGTTACTATTCCAGGGAAATTAAACACGCCTTCCATATGCAGCTTGATGTCCGAGTCAGTAACATATGAGCTCGAAGAACAAGCAGCAGCCAATCCTATGTAAATGAACAGTACAATGGAAATCATGTTTTTGAGTGCAGTCACCCAAATTGCTTCTTTTATGCCGCTAAAGGCACTCGCCTTACCCAATCAAGACATTTGTTGCCTTGTGATTCCTGTTTACGTTCGCCGCGGATTTGCTAAACTGCTGTTGATCACGCCTCCAGAGAGTGATCGCAACCTTTACCAAAACACAGCGCTCTCTCTGGAGATCAATGTTCATGACTCGAATTATTCAAAAGACTTTCCCGAAAGCAACTATGATACAAAGGGCACTTGTCACTTAATGCTCTAAAATTCAGAAGAAGTTGACGATTGGGCGACAAATTTGAGGATCGCGCGATGCGATTCGGTGACGAACACTTGATTTTATGAGTTACTTTAAAGAAACAGTAATTTAAAGTGAGATAAAAGTCTTGGTAATTGTCGTAGATTGCAACAGATTTCTAATAAAGTTTTGATTATTGGTATTGAAAGTTAACAAAAGAAATTTGGCCTATTTTTAACTTCAGAATTGTCAAATGTGGAACAAAAATAATAACAGTCGCATTTCCACTGCGTTGAGATCGAATAAGCTAATGGACAAATCATTTTTAAATATTTGGACAGGAAATTGCAAGCGAACCAACCTTTAGAATAAAAATCACAAAACAAATTAAAAAACTTTAAGTATCTTATCCGAGGATTGCTATTATAATACTGGTATGCCTAAAATTATGTATGTGTCTACCTTTTCCATGAGGAATTATGAAAGTGATTCCTAATCGCATGGTCGTTTAAATAAGTGTTTAATGTACTTATGGGATTTCAGTAGACAATTATTGTGTTAGCTATTGACGACAAAAAAACACAGTCGCTAGAAGATAAGGGTCTGAAAACGTCATATAACACTGGGAACTATAATAAGACCTTCAGTATCATTCAACCAATCCAGAAACAGCTGCTACCCTCCCGTATACAATCTCAACTGTTTAAATATAGCGTTGAAGGATTGTTTATAAATTGGCAACTGACTCATACACGGAAAAGTCAAAAACGAAGCCTCTTGCTTCTTTTAAACCAAAAATTTCGCTGTGCTTCTGTCGCAGTTTTTCTCTATTTAAAAAAAACTATTACTTATCTGACCTTTAATCTTATAATTACAAGCATGAAATATGCGGACGACCTTACATAATGACACGTCCGTAAGACGAATTAGTATTCTCAACGGCTCGAGCAAGCCATAACTTAGAGACTACAGCCAATACAACGAACAACGAATGGTCCACAAAATGCAGTTTCAACCAATCAGCTTATTTTCTTATCCATATTATTGCCAATTTCAATAAAATGACCGCGACTCATCCGAAAACAACGCTTATAATCGGCTTTTTATCCATCAGGGATAGTTGATGACCTACCCTGATAAATTAATCAACCGTAAGGCTGACGTAACCTCTACCGAGAGAGGCTTTCGACGGCATGATGGTGGCTTCAGCCTGTCCTGCCTTCTGCCTGGGGTACTTCTTCCTCAGCTGATCGATACAGGTCAAGGACCCAATCTCGGGCGCTGCCAGCGCTAAGCCCACGATGTCCTAGGGTTCATCGGGACCTGTGGGGGCGCTCTATGTGTTGTCGAGAGTATCAGAGGCTGTGGGTGGTTCGACGAACAAGGGTTGACCCTCGACTACCATACAGTGTTGTGGAAAACGCTCCGGGTAAGCATGACAGTACCTTAACGAAATGTATTCAGCTGAACCTATGCAAGATGTTGGTAAAAACCTCTTGTTGGTAAGCCATTCTCCGGGATATCGGCACCTGTGAAAGCATATTGTTGTTGAATCTGGCTCAACACCACACTGACCAGAGTGGTTGGTTGGATGGTTATGGAAGAGGCAGTAGGTGGTCTTATTGCCAAAAAGGCCCTTTTCGAGAAGGATGTTGGCCGCAGTTGACAGTCGCCGCTACTGTAGGTCATTTAACGCTAGTGAATCGCGTGTTGGGCCATCCGTTTGCAAAGACTACAACAAACAGTCCAGCGTTGTCCCTGAAACGCTATGGTAGAAGAGTAACAGGCACACAATTTAAATACCTTTGTGTGCACGACGCTAGAGTTTGGTCAGGAGTGTTCCGCTATTTGTGCAGGCTTTCAGTTTAGAGGTTCCAAAGTAGCCGCTGCCTGAGATGAGCGTAAAAGAAGGATTCTGAGAATGTTGTACAGAGGTACTATTTTTCATCCCGGGATCAGAATCCGTCGAAGCCGTTTGCAATGAGCACCGTTTAGAAAAGAGTAAATTCATAGACCAATTAAAATCGAGGGATAAGGGCAGGAATCGCAGACCGACTTAGATGACCGAATTTTAAGCCAATAGGCTAATCAAAATTACAGTGAATGAATGATTATGTTCAATGTAAATTTATAAATACAAAAAGGAGTTCGCTTTATATAAGAAACATTGTCTTGTTCTATCAACAAAAAAACTTTCCTCTTTACATGTGAGGAGTCGTTTCAGGTGAGACTGGCTTCGATGAGCCATGATCCCGCTTTCTAAAACAGAAGAAAACTGATATCACAATGGGTTTTGTTACGGTGAATGTTGGCAGTATAAGCTGGCTTCGAAATTATTTCTCCAACCGGCATAAGCATGCTACATTCAGAATCACAGCTTCTTTCTCCTGGCTCAATGGTAGACCCTTTCTGTTCTCCCCGATGACCTCTGACCTGACCTGTCGTCATGTCTACAATACAAATGCGTATCCAAGCAGCCGATTCAGTGGACCAGCGCGGACGTGGTCGCGTTGTCTTTTGAGAACTTCCTTGGCTGAACGCATGATAATGCTTTTGAGAGCAGATGTTTATACACCATCGATTGTTTAGCTCTCTAATTGCGCACCCAGCTCAACATCCAAATTCTCGAGCATTACGTTTTACAGTCAGTTATTTTGGGGAAAGCTGTCGTCTGTGTTTTGCACTTCATCGTTGCAGGCGATATTATACTTTGTGGATGACTGTAAATGTCCCCACTCTTTACGTCAAATTTCCCATCTCGTCTAATTGAGACAAATCATCTTATGAAATGGTGGCAATTGTCTGTCAAATTAGTACTAAGAGTATAAGGTTAAGAAATTACCAAATAGAACTCGGTTATTAATTGGCCAATACAGAGAAGTAACATGGTATATTGCAATTTGGAATCTAGGTCCAGCATCACATCCGAAACTGCAAGTTTATCTCATTATTTTCTGACGGTAGATTCAACACGTTTTATTTTTAATTATAATGCAGAACGACTTGGTCATCATGGCGTTAAAAAACTGATTACAAATATTATTTAAATAACTGCATTTCAAATGTATCGATACATTAAATAACTTTGCAAAAACAGAGGGGGTCGCAAATCAACTAATGGCAAACGAAAGTCTTCTCGACGACCCCCTGTCGGTTGTCTACCTCAACGATGCTTCCGTCGAGTATAAAACATCTGGATTCTATTCTGCCGAACGGCAAATCGAAGGATTGAATACGACTACGTGTCCACAGCACCATACAACTTTGCAAAAAAAACGACACACAATCATGTAGAGCAACACAGATATAAGTCTAGGGCGCGGGTTTTCTAAAAATCCTAACCGATGGCTGCGAAACCTTTGCACGACGAATAAAGACACAAGGAGATTGGAAGGTGTCCACAATTTCCGTCGCCACAAAAATGATTAATTCATCGAACACGCAGACAACGTGACCCATGTCTTATCGCCGAGAATCTTCACGTGACGCGACATTGTATATAAAAAACGACGGAACAGAGACATACCGAGCAATTTAACAATAACTTAATTAAGCCTACTCACTTTATATCAGTCGAATGTAAATTCGTGGTGGTTCACACTTTGTTTTGACTGTATCGACTAAACGCTTCTTCTATTTCTTCGTTTTCTTGTTGACTTTTATAAAAGACTTAAATGAGGAAACTAATGCCCCCAAGGTGTCTAAGATCCACAATTCGACACATTTGTATTCCTTTAAATTTAATTCTGCAATAAGCGCCGTACATATGCTCATTTAACGGTCTTTGAATTGACTGAATAGATTCACATTTAATCGTTGTATACGGTTTTGCAATGGCTGATCATAAAGCATTTGCCAAACTTTATATACTTCAAGGGCTTTATTAACTTTCGTGCAAATTCTTAAATAATTGTTATTTAGTTTATTCGTCTTTCTACATCTTCAATGTACAATCGCCGATTCTAGTATCATAGCTGTTTTTTTAAAACCCTAAATAAACCTTATGATAATTCAAAAGAGAGGTGAGATCAACAACGACGGTGGCATGGTTCAAATTCAAATTAAAAATCGATTTACGGCTGTTGAAAATATTTAAGCCCAAAATATTTATCTTTCAGTTAAAACGATGTATTTTTCCTGTAATCTCTGTGTTCATCGTGACAAATTCGGGAGCTCCTCTCGAACACAGAGCTACCGGAGGGCGGCGACTTTCATCCAGTGGCTCCTGAAGTGCCCGCAGTGGAACGACGCTTCCGAGTTTGGACTATGAGTCCGCATTGTCATGGGTCGTGCGTAAGTTTCCCTCATCTCCTTTAGTCTCATCCATTATTACACAAGTGGCACGTCTGTGTTCAACTGTGTCTAACAACAACAACATCAATGACGGTTCGGATTCCGTCCAAGACTCTCACTCTGTTCTGCCGGTAGTTGGAAAAGATGTCTGAAAAAAGATGTGCGCAGACACGGCAAAAAGACATGCAAACAACTTGAAACTCGCGTTAAAAACATTGAATCGAAATTCAAAATAAAAATCGATGAGGCGCTTAGCCAAACGTCTCCTGTCATTAATATTGTTCGCTCAGTGACTATGATGTGTCCTTTTATTCATTCCTACATTAGGTTTGACGAAGCATGGAACTCACTCCGAGCGTGACCACTGATGGATTACATCTCTTATGAAATAAATAATGCAGGCATCCACGTTTCCAGAAGACAAATCCACCATTTGATCGATAGCCTTCTCAGATAAAAGATTTGGAAAGTATTTTTAAATGGTTTGGAACTAAAATTGTAACGGCTTATCATTGGCAGTTTTTCGTACGATCAGGAGAAGTAAGTGTTCTCAAGGACCACAGACAATCCGAGGTGTTATCGATTTACCTAATCAATTCGTCCCACAGCGTAGTCTACACACCTACGGCAGTATCGCTGAATCCTGAACGGAGCACATTACCCCGGGAGGCACCCGACCAATCATTAATGCACCTCCGAAGATCGAAGCTCAAACAATCCGGTTCGACCTCAGGTAGGAGACGGCCGAACACAAATTGACCTCTGGATACACCGAACTCGCCCAAACAAAATTCACGTCGTTTTTTAAAGTGATATGTATTCGGTATTTAAAAAAAGGAAGTGATTTGTATAGAGTAAAATTATTGCAAAAAATAGCAGAATTTGTCTTTGTGCGCGTGAGGGAGGTTGGGAGGAACCGCGGGAGTGGTTGTTGTGGTGGCTGCGATTGCTGCTGACTTTGCGTCTGTGGTAGATTTGGAGAAAGCTTCTGGTGGCCTTTCGGGGGGAGGCGGTGGGCGAGGTTACCGTGGAAGCATCCGGTGTGTTGGTGTTGCTCTTGTTTAGGGGAATTACGCGGACGAGGCGGACCGGGTGGTTGCCAGGAGCCACCAAGTCATTGCTCCAGAGGCCTAGGCGTGTCAGGGTTTTCATTTTGAGAAGCCGTTTGTTGTTGTCGCGCAAAAAAGTGTGGTTAGCCGAAAGTCGGTCTTCGATAGGCTCAACACCCACATCTCGTAGAGAAACTCGACTGGCGGTTAGAGGAAAATGTGTCAACCCGATGAAATCATACGCACGGTTAAAACAATACACAGTGGAGGCGCAAGGTGTAGCCTCATGCAATCGAAGCCACAATTATGCGCGGGGGTTCGACTGGCCGTCGAAATGGCTGCCCTGACCGATTCAAACAAACCTGCCGGTCACGTACCTCGGTGGGAGTCGATGGTCGAAGTTGTGACGGCTTTGGACTGCTAGAGGACTCTTACTCTGTTCGGTGGGCAGTTGAAAACGATGGCTGAAACAACGGCGCAGATACGGCAACAGACATGCAAAAAGGAGGAAGATGAGGTGGAGGTATGGAGGGGAGGTGATGGTGGAGGCATCCGGTGTGTCGGTGTGTCTCTTGTTTAGGGAAATTACAGCGTGTTGACTGGGTTCAAGACTCCGCTACGTCGTGGGATGTAAGTCAGAAGCCAATTAGAATTCCTAATCTTGTGTAGTCGCGCCCAATATTACGCAAATAGAACTCGAGTTCGCCACGCAATAAATTGCAACACCGACGATCAGGCTTCCATCAAAGATTATATATCTATATTATATATATAACGGAAACCACTCGAAACCTGTCGGTCAAGATTGGCGCGAAACTCCGCTTGTACGCCATGAATCTCTAGCTGTTCTTGATGAACCGTCTGCCTTATGGTTCCGTGTAGCTCCCAACCGGGCTTGACCCCGGGTCGACGCTGACCTCTATTCCAACCCATTACGCCAGAACCATAGTTGTTTTTTATACAGCTCGTATATTATAGAATACTAGTGGCGATTTTATTAATAGTCTAGACGCAGTCGGATTTTATCCTTCGCTTGGTAGCTCTCCAATTTTTTTTAGTACAGATTGGTTTAATTTGGGACGAACAAGATTGGTCAATTACCGCTGAATGAATAACACCGATACAAAAAAACATGCAGTTGTTCGACAGAAATGTGGATTCAAAAAACCGAAATGAACGCAGGATTATTGTAGGAATCCAGGGAACGGGGTTTGTCTTATACAAATACGACGCCTGACATTAACCATATTTTTTTGGTGGGCAATTTTAGGTTTTGCGGACCAATTTATGGAGCAATGCTGCCAGGATTCCTTTAGTGCCTTGGAAACCATAAACCTAGCGCCTCAAATGTTGTAATGCGCTCAATCTCGTAATGATTTCAGTTTAAAAGTAGAACGAGAAAAAAACATTTCCGCTGCCATTTAGACCCATTGCGGCCCCTGCTCGAGCAATGCATAAATTAATTGCTGTTCCTTGGATAGACAAAGCGACGGGGCTGGCAGTTTAAAGGAGTTGTAGACTTCACGAGAACTCTAGTGTGGTTAACAATGATGCCCCGCTTTAAAGCGATAATTGATGCTCTATTTCTACCCGATTTATACCGAACATTGCCAATAAAAATGATTAATTCGGCGCGGCTGCAACCATGGGAATTAAAAGTGTATCGCTTTCAAAATCACGAGTTTTCTTGCGGAAATCAACGTCAGACCCAACAAAGATCCTCGTCGGTAATAATTGACTAATATAAAACACGCGACACTTTGTGCTCGGGATTTGAAGTTCGTTGGCGTGGAAATTGGCGTCACGCGGTGCTGCTACGAATCGACGAGTTCGCTTCGCTCCAGGTCGATGCGTCGAAGTTCGCGGGCAAGTTGACGCTCCAGGTTCAGCTGATAAACCCCAAGGCGTTGACGTTCACTTCGATTCTTCATCTTGACGGCGTTTGGCGTTGCCGGGCGACGTGAATAATTCTCCCATGCGGTATCCTCGCGAACCTGAATCGAAATGACATTATTTCATACAATTGATAATGGCAGTTCGTTCGTTCTTCTTCATTTTGCTCATTGTTTCGTCTTTTCCGTGGAATGAGGCATTTAGGTGACACTCAAAAATCTCATTGCATTTTACCCATCGGTGTGTTTACTCGCAAACTTAACACATCGTTCCAATGCCTTGGGTCGGCAGAGGTCACCTTTTTCAAAGGGAATGATTTTCGACCGTCTTGCGGTGTAATTCTTGGAAGAAGGGGAAATCATATCGTTAATACTCTGCACGTTAATCATTTTTGAAGTCATCGTCGGCATGTCGATGAAATCAGATTCGATGAACCAGCTGTGCGCGTTACTGATTCCCATCCTTCTGAACTAAGTGATCCGGTTAATACGACATCGGACATCGTCCATTCACGTATATAGCTCTAAATAATCTAAAGTTATTTTATCGAGATCAGGTTTCATAAATTCCTAATTTGTACAGGTGTGATTCAAAGACAATCTGCGGAATTGATACTGTTCGGGCGTTTTGTGTTATTTGAAGGATTTCGTTGTAATAAAGTAAGTGAATTATCTGTGGATGCAGTTTATTGTAGACAAAAAGCGAAGGGTCGCTATTTTGAAAAACTGTATATATTCTTCGAGAGTTTAGTTTGGTTGATTCCAAACGTACTTCGTTCTGGTTTCGTTTTTTCGTGATAGCTTACACTTTTTCAAAATTGTACTATTGAATGCTCTCGTCCTCATTACCTTCAGAAAGCGAATAGCATTATTTTTTGTATTGTTCGTTATTTTTATGATTCAAAGGTCCTAGAAACGTTAATCTATATTTTTGTGATTTCGTTCACCGCAAATAGAAGTGCATTTTCACTGGATTGAAGCATATTGCCAATGATTTATTATAATAAAAGTAAAAATGCTTGGAAACAATTTACTGGTTATTTGCAATAACTTGTTATTTCTACAATCTAACGAATTTATTCGAAAACAGTGGGCTTAAACTGCACTTGACTCAACCTTATGTGATTGGTTGTTATTCGAATATCGTCCTGTTGGTTTGATCGTTTGATTATGTAGAACAGCGACCCGGTCTGTGTTGAATAAAGTGTGAAAAATCACCAGATGTCTGAGTAACGACTGACGTGTACATCTTTGTGAAGGTTACAAAGAAAGCATACAAGACGTTCTATTCGACGTGCAGAAAACTGACTCAGAAATATCCACGCACGCGACTCAACCCGAAAACGAGTCAGTATAACACCGTGCAATGGATTGATATGTCAATTCAATTTGCATTACACGTTTTCCTTAGAAAACTAATGTTTTAACGAATTACCAATCGACTTTTGATGTATGGGGCTAATTCGCGAAACCAATCAAACCCCTACCCGTTTCGGGGTAAACCATAATGGGAACTAGCGTTTTTGAGGTCATCGGCGAGGTAATCTGCGACACTGAACAGCAGTTTCTGCAGAGACTCGTCGCGGTATCTCACGAGGGCACTTTAGACTCGGCGAGCACTCAGCTTGCCTAAATTTTGAACGCAGCGTTTGCCTTTTGTATTAGCTTGGCAGCAATTGTTGTTGCTGTTGTTGTTGCTGTTGTTATTGATGCAACAGGCGGCCCATGGGGCAAACATGGCGGCTAACACAAGTCTCTGGTTGTGTTCGGTTTGGAGAACAAATATCGAAGTCCTATATATATTAACGGGATTGCGTATGTGTTTATGTAATTGCGCAACCTGGGTGATTGTTCTGTGTGTGTTATAAGGCCTAAATAGGCATGATTGGCTAGATCCCGGGGTGCCTTGTCTGCTTGCTATTTATGTCGCTTTTAAGCTATGTGTGCAGTATTTGGTGCTGGGTCAGTTTATCTTGACCAATCTCCGCCAATCTCTGCCACCTTCTCTCTCTCCTTCTGTAACATTATTTGGCGTTTATATATCCCTCTAATCTACCAACACCGACCCCAGTGTTTCAAACAAGTCGGCCATCTATTTAAAGTCTTCCGATATGACGCGAACCTTTGTTCACAGGTCTATCTCAGTGCAGTCTTATGCGTTTCCATTAAGTTGTCGAAAATTGACATTAATCTGTCAAGAAATTGGACGACGGCGTGAAGACACCGACCGTGATGTCGGCGTCGCAGAAACACCACTCGGTCCGCCTCTTCCATCTCATTACCCTCAACACGAGCAACACCAACACACCGGATGCTTCGACGGTCACATCGCCCCCCACCTCTCCTAAAACGCCACCACAAGCTTTCTCCGAATCCACCACAGACGCCAAGTCAGCAGAAATAATAGCCACAACCACCACTCCCGCAGTCGCCCCCCTAACCTCTTTTACGCGCAGAAAGACTGTGACAGAGGCGACCCGCCAACAAGACCCCTAAAGGCAAAAAAAGGCGGCGGTGAACGTCGAGGGAGCGGCGTCTTCCTCATGTCATCGGGTGTCGTTCTGCGGTGTTTTTTTTCAACACCGAGTCGCTCGTCGGTGACTCGAGGCGGCGCAAAGGGAATCTCTGGAACCAGCGGAAACACTTTCTCCTGAGTTGCGTTTCCTCATCATTCGTCCGATCCTCTTCCTCCATTTGGTTTTTCAACAATGCACAAACATCTCCAATAGCTCCGCGTGTCTTCTTTCCCGTTCTCGTGACTTGATTCGTAAGTCGGTCAGCCACAACAGCGATATTGTTTGCTCTCGGAGTAAAAATAAGCGGTAGGGCCGTCGACGGTTAGAGCCGCTTACTGTGGTCTTTTAATGAGGCATCCCACGTAACGTTGGCGCTCGTGGAGTCCGCAAAAGGCACCCAATTAACCCCTCTCGGATTGAGGGAGCCTCCTATCAAGGCAGTCGAGCCGAAGAAGGTCTATTTACCGTCCGCCCAATTCGTCGCGATCTGCCAGGGGAGCACGCAAGAGTTGACAAATCACCGTATCGAGCGAAAGTAGCGCTGAGTGGTGACATCGAGAGGGGTCTGTCAAACCGCAGCAATTGCGTTTGCATTTAACCTCCAATCTTTCGATTTGTCTTCGCTTCAGCGCAAACTCCAAGACGGCCACTTGCTATGTGTGATCGGCGCGCCTGTAAACGATGATAAATTGAGCTATTTTTGCAATAATTTAACTCTATACAAATCACTTTCTTATTTTAAATACCGAATACATAAAACTTAAAAAACGACCTGAATTTTGTTTGGGCGAGTTCGGTGTATCAGAGGTCAATATGTGTTCGACCGTATCTTACCCGATGTCGAACCGGATTGTTTGAGCTTCGATCTTCGGAGGTGCATTAATGATTGGTCGGGTGCCTCTCGGGGTAATGTGCTCCCTGGAGGATTCAGGAATACTGCTGTAGGTGTGTAGACTACGCTGTGGGACGACATGGTTCAGTAAATCGATAACTCCTCGGATGGACGGTAGTCCTTGAGAACACGTACCTCTCCTGATCGTACGAAAAACTGCTAATGATAAGCCTTTACAGTTTAGTTCTCAACCAATTAAAAATACTTTCCAATTCTTAAATCGGAGAAGACTATCGATGAAATGGTGTATTGGCGTTCTGGAAACGTGGATGCCTGCATTATTAATTTCATAAGAGATGTAATCGATCAGTGGTCACTATAAGAGTGAGTTGCGTGCATCGTCAAACACGAATAACAGGACAGATCATAGTCACTGAGCTAATGAATGTTTTTCTCGCGAGTTTCACGTTTTTTGCATGTCTGCTGCCGTGTTTGCGCTTTTTATTGAGACATCGTTTTCAACTGGCCGCAGAACAGAGTGAGAGTCTTCCCGACTTTGGGTAAAAAATTACCTGGCTTTCATCCACCTTTTTGCCATCTTCTGGAAGCCTCTCAATTACATCAGGCAGGCTCCCTCACTAATCATGAATAGGCCTTGGACAAAGTTTATCCAATTTGTCATGATCAACACAGAGATTACAGGAAGAATACCTCGTTTTAACTGAAAGATAAATATTTTTGGAATTAAATATTTACAACAGCCGTAAATCGATTTTTAATTTGAATTTGAAACATGACATCCTCGACGGCATTATTGATAGCAGTGACGAAATGCAGATCGACACAAAAACTAGACAACGATCGACGAAGGGTCAGGTCGGGATAACGAATTGCGCGACACTTTCGTTATCAACATTTTTCAAGCAAACAGCAACCCAACATAAATGTGATGACATTTATTTCGCTGTTATCGTGCACTACTTCTACACGCTGGCGCATCGATCTGGAGCGAGCCGAACTTGTCGACTGTTTGCAGAACCGCGTTACGATAATATCCACGCAAACTAACGTCCAATCCCAAGAAGGCCCGCAGCAAAATGTGTCGCGTAATTTATATTAGTCAATTATCACCACAACCATCACAACCACCACCACGACAAACGATAACATTTGTCGTCAAACTAAATCAAAAATCGTTCGCCTGTTGTTTGGGTACTGATATTTTGGGCGAAATGCAGCCTCTCCCAGTTTGTTGTCGTTTTTTGAAAATAATGAATAACAGAAACCCTTGTAATTTCACTTAAACATATGTTCTTGGCACTTGACTTTCCGAATTGATAAATGTTTTGGACAGTGCTTGTTCCAACACCAATCAAGGTCTTCCAGTTCAACCGACTCCACCTCCTTGTGTTTCTGATATGGACTTCGTGGAGGCGTTAACACTGAATCAATCTTCGCCTGCTTCTCTCCAGCGTGTTTATCGCATTGATAATCCGGCTTTAATCAAGCTGGTATGCTAAATGCTGTTTACAGTCGAATTTTGCGCAGCGTTAAATCCAAGGCAGTTGCGTTGCAAGTTGCATCAATCTGAGCTGGTCGAAATCGCGTAAGAAGGTTTTTTGCTATGCCGCTAGTGCAAATGAATGTGTTGGGGTTATGGGCCATCCAAAGTCTCTTGAAAACTGCAGAGTCTGTGACAGTCTTTAACTTGTAGATGCCCCCATCTTTCAACCAAAGCAGATAAATTTAAGATCTATGATTCCATGATACCTTTTATTTTGATTGCGCGGCGTTAAATCGAAAGAGGTTGCGTTGTGATCATATGGATGCCGTCTTCGGTAAATGTCGTCGCCTCGTTTCCTGCCTCAGTCTGCCTATGCTCTCCATTCTAAAGATCGTCGTTCAACACCACTTCAATAGTTGTTCACGAATCGCTGCTCGTATTTTAAATGGCACGTCTGTGTGCAACAAAAATGACGGTCAGGATTTCGTCGAAGACTCTCACTCTGTTCTGCGGGCAGTTGGAAACGATGTCGGAATAAAAGGCGCAGAAACGCCAACCGACATGCCAACCACGTTCTGGAAGCACGTGAAACTCGGCTAATAAGCATTGAACGCCAGATTCCAAATTCAAAATAAAATCGATAAAGCGCTTAGCCAAACATCACTTGCCACTAATATTGTTCACTCAGTGACTATGAGGTTTCCTGGCGATCATTACTACTTCACATTTAACGATGCATGCGACTTCACTTTTCAAGGGCGGCTTTTTCTAGCCTAATGCCTGTTCTTTGTGTGTCTGTCAAGCTGCGTTAGATAGGCTTTCCAACGTCGGGAACCTCTCGCGATGACTGTAACGAACAAATATCCCCGCCTCTGGAGCTCGTAACGTCCTTTTTTACCGTGCTCATTGGTTCGGCCAAGGTCCGTTACAGACTGCTTTTGGAAGCCTGCATGAACGGCGCCGGCGAACAACGCGATGCTTTTCTCACCTCCGACGACTTCCGCCTCAGACCGGACCATCGGCTTCGTGGAATCCGTCTCGGCATGCGCTAGGCCTGCTTCTTCCGGCTCCTGGCAAGTGCCTTGGAATTTGGGGTCCTCGTCACCACTTTGCGTCTTGACGTCGTCCAGTTTGGGCATCCTGGATAGCGCGTCGGAGAAGACGTTCAGCTCTCCTGCTTGATGCCGCTGCCGGAAATCGTGACGTTGGAGAGCCATCGGCCACCGTGCTATACGGTTGTGGACGTCCTTGGATTTGTGCAGGTATACGATGGGGGTTGTGGCCCGTGACATCCGTAAACCTTTGCACGTGCACGTAATCCTCGAACGTCCTCGATTTATCAAAGCTGATCCTCCGTGTCTTGATGTTTAAGAGAGAAGCTTCCCTCTTGATGTAGTCCAAGCCTCGATTTAGGTCGGCATTTAGGTCCGGCGTCACTACGAAGTCCCACGTGTACCGACCGACTTCGTTCGCGAAGCATATTTTGGCTACTTTAGGAACTCTTCCGAGAAGGCCCAATATTACCTTGAAGGCCATATCGGCTTGCGTGTCGGCTGCCGCCTAAGGCGGAAATGGTGACGGAGCATCTGGAAGGACCCGACCACAAGTCAATGAGTCCATCAGCCTCTTTATTACCTATCCTGACTTTTATAACAATGGGATTTGCTGGTCTAGGACCTACGCGATAAACAGGTAAAGGAACAATGTTAAAGCTGAAACTCCACAAGGCGATGCAATCACGCCTCCCAGACTGTGTTCTAGCGAACCTTTTGTTATTCATTGCTACATCCTTTCGACGAACCGCGACCATTCCGTGTAACTCCCCCACAACCATGACCCCGGGTGAACGCTGACCTCTATTCCAACCCATTTCGCCAATACCATAGTTATTTATTCTACAGTTGGTATATTATAAAACTGTAGTGGCCATTTTATTAATAGTCTAGATGGTCTAGTCTGATTTTATCCTTCGCTTGGACGCTCGCGAGTTTCGTTGAGTACTGATTGGTTAAATGTGGGACGAACCAGATTGGTCAATTACCGCTGAGTGAATAACACCGATACATTTGTTCGACGGAAATGTGGATTCAAAAAGTCTTTATTAAAGTCAAAAATAACAAGATTCTGGACATTAAGGTTTCAAACAAACAGCAATGATATCACAATCGTTGATTTTACATAGAAGATTCAGAATAAGTAAAGACGAACATGCGAAATAACGGCGTTTCAAATGATCACGAAAGTCAAATGGAGTCTTCGAAGTATATAAAGTTTGGCAAACGCGTAATGACCGGAAACTTAAAATGCAGTCCTATCAAACAATTTAAATATAAATTTATTCAGCATATGAGAAGACAACACCGGCTTTTTAAAATAACCTCGTTGTTTTGTGGCCTGCATGCAAGAGATCATCGTTCAAGGCCACTTCAATGACCAATCAATGGTCAATGATGTGCAAAGCTGCCGTGGGCGTTATTAAAAAACCGATTGTTCATTTATTTTAGCTATTTAAAAAAAAGTGATAGGTTATAATAATATAAGGCCTTTGAGAAGTTGTGAACAGTGTAATATGCGCAACAGATAACCAAATCAGTCGACTAAATACAAACCATTGACGATCAAAAGAATGCAAATCTCCTTCTAGAAGACAAACCAGCTTGATGGGGGTTTGAAATGAAGATTCTCAGGAACGATAAGCCAATCTACCTTGTTTTAAAAGTAGGCATTTATTTTAAAACCCTCATCAATGGTCGTATGGGGCCATTAGAGTGGATTGTCTGAATATAAAACGCTGCAATCCGGCTGGCTTCTCATGTCTTTGGCATGCCCGGAATTTGAAAAGCATCGAATTTTGCTGGAATTCTCCACAGACAAATACATCCACGAGATGAAAATAACAACACACTTGGAAGTCACGACGTCTAATTCGGCCGGAGAAGACGCTGCAGAGAACTGGCGAGTTTCGATGTTCTCAACAGGTCATCCACAATAAGGTGAATGAGACGATTTACCTCAGCTGTGATCATAGTCGAAATTAGTTTAATATCTCAATACCTGCCCTGGTATCAAGGAATCATATAACCCCCTCATCAGCTCTGGTTTATGATGGGGATGATATATAAACGTTGAAGCTTGTAAAAGTATAACAGTTTTGAAGAAAACCTGGATGCCACATAACACCAATACATACAATAGCACTAGCGGCAAACCAAAAAATGCCTGTTCGACAAAAATGGTGTTATCGATATATTTACAGACTACTCGTTCACTAGATAGATACCATAAGATTAGTCGATTTGTGAGTCCGTAGTATTGTGATCCGCTTTTGTTCAAAACAAGAATTCGTAATCATTTCGCTTAACGAGGAACGTTCGTGCAGTTTCA